>JADDOH010013667.1:0-88220 GCA_016648135.1 Agrypnia vestita | reverse complement strand
GCAATATATATATATTTATACAAAATTTCGACCATAGATGATAATAGTCAGAGAATAATTGAAATAAGAGAGATAATGAACATCAACTTTCAAAAATTTAAAAATGTGTGGTAATCCACATGGAATCCAATTCCACCGTGATCAACGTTACATTGTGTAAAATGATTACTTAAGCCAGCTAATGCAGGTCACACCCTATATAAATAGCTTTATATCTGTAAGACTTCTGTAAATTGTCCTAATTATTTTTTAGCATTTCAGTTTGTAATTGTGCAGTCTCTCTTATCAATTGGTGTAAAAAACAACTAAAATTAAATGGAGATAATATAAGGATTGGATCAAATTTATTTTTTCTGTAAAGTTTCTCAATATTTAAATATATCCTGTAAAAAGGGTTTATATGAAAAAACAATATTTTACAGGAGAGAGAAAAACAATTAATAAAACTGCAAATGCATATTTCGGCGTTTTTTTACGAAAATGTGGGTTTTTATTATTCATTTATATCAGAATGTATGTGATAGACTGCAATTTTTTAATGCAATAACTTAGATAAAACCTTTTTTCTTATATAAAAATAATAAACTGAACATTGTTTACAATAATTAAGAAAATATAAACAATAATCGACAGGCCGCGGCCAAGAAAATCGTTTTTAGTGTCCTAAGCGGCGAAAAGTTTTAATGAATATTTATATGTACGCATAATATGTTTTTTATACGTACAAAGAATACTTCATTATCTAGAATCCATACTAAGAAAATTAAGAAATATTCATATTAATAAAGTAATGAAGTTTTAAATTTACAAGAAATTTTTACGTTTTTTCTTGATATTAAAACGCTTTTTATTTATATAAAGCGATGATTTTAAACGGTATGTTTATTCCGTATTTTGAGGCTTTAATCACTAAATAAAAGTTTTTTTTTAATTAAAACATCTTAGTTATTATTTAAAAAGAAAAATTCCAAAGTATTAAATGTCCCAATAAATGACGTAATTATAAAACAGAATGCCGTCGGCAGTGGCGCGCGAAAATTTACAGGTGAATTATTGCCTTAATAATGAGTCGAAATGCAATATAAAAGATATCTTTTTTTTAAATATTTCTAATTTAATTTTTGCGAAAAATTGAACTTTCATTTACAGAAACTTATATCGATTCGTTTAATATTAATAAATTCATTCGCTTTAATATTAATATAATTAATATAAATTGATAAAAGCCTTGCGAAAATTGAAAAAAGAAAACCTTTTTACTAGGTTTTTATCATTTTATTGAGTAATGATATTTAAAATTTTTGGAAAAAATATGTCAGAAATATTGAAAAAAATCCAAACTTTCATTTTACATTTCTCTCTAACAATTGATATTCGTCATGGTTTCTTGAACATTTTCGACGCATTTCAAGGAGGGAATCAACCTGTAATTTTTTTCTATGTGCCATGAGACACCGTGTATAGACCCTTTTTATAGGAATGCCTTCATTTTTCATTTTATTATAATTTAGAATTTGTCAAAATATGATATTAAAGATACAAAGTTGCGTGTGTGATTCGTCTAAAAAGTGTGAGAGTTTTCTGCAGCGATAATTATCCCACCCCTATTTTTGACACCTTTTATCGCATTAAGGGATAAAAATTCCGGGACAATTCACTGGGACCGTGTTATTGTGGGGGTCGGCTAGAATTTCCGGATTAAGCTTTTGAGAAAAAAGTTCGAAAAAAAGCATTTCAAATAATAAGTTTTTTATCGATGTACCTACCTACAAAAGGATAAATGTACCAAAATATATTCGATTGATATATAAAACATTAGCCTAGTGATGAAATAAATGTATGTTGAAACTAAATAACAACAAACAAAACTTAATCATTTTCTATTTATGCAGCTGTACAATACGTAAATTTATGTTTTGTTTAACTTGTACCTAGAAAATATAACCAAAACTTATAGTATGATAAATCGCACACAAAACTATTCATATAAAAGTAATAGGTAAAGAATGCAATATTTAAAATTATAGCCACTTAAATAATACGCAATATTCGCCATATAACATATGAAGATAAAGCAAGAGAATCGTACCCAAAATATGCTCATATAAAATAATCAGTAAAATATACATTTATGACAAAATACTTTACTCCGCATGTGATCACATACCTAAAGACAGCAAAGATATACCAATCTAACAGTTTAAAGAAAACGCGATGAATCGATAATATGAGATTATATTCGCTTTACAAATAAGCTATATCTTTTTTTAATTAGTAAGATATAGCAACAATCGCAATGTAATATTTACCTTGTATAGTATGTTTATGAATTATTTAAGCAAATACATACCATATAAACCATTTTCTTAAATTTTTTCATGGAGATTGAAGTTGTGAACATACCTGTAAACAAAAAAAAACACTTTGAGTTACGTAAGATATCAAACAATGAGACTTTGACTCATTCTTAAATAGCAGACTTTATATCCAAGAATAATTGCAAATGTATAATTATTTTAAATTGTACCTTTCAACATGAAACATACGCTTTAACATAAAAGCAACAAAACAATAGCAACTGTACATCAGATCATTCGAGAAGAATCAGAGATTATTTATAAAATGTTTATATATTAAGTTCTTGATCTCAATGATTTTTGTGACGCGCTATCACTTCACAAGGGTTAAAACAAGAGTTTAGAAAAGGAGAAAAATTTTGTAAATTATAATAATTAAAAATGTGTACAGTTAAATAAATAAAAATTTGATACAATAATACAATTATTACATTCTCAAAATTGAGTTAATCAATTGCAAAAAATCGTTTTCGTCATTCCATATGGAAAAAATCATCAACAGTGGCAGTGGCGTAGCTGCGGCCTGGGCAACTTTCCGGAGGCCCGGGCCCTCGAAAGGCCCGGATTCAGTATGTAAATTAAACAATCGCAATAATTAAAGCATAGGTATTAGTAGTTTAAAATCAAAAATTGCAATTTACAAATCAAAGAAAAAAATTCACATCTTGTTTATAACTTGAACGAGCTGATTTTTAACGTGCTAATAATTTCAGATTGATACTCAATATGATAGTTAACTAATCTAAAGTGTAGGAATGAGCGTAGAGAATATATTGACATTAAAATAAATTAAAATACGGTTGCATATATTTTGATACTTAAGGACTCGTATGTTTAAAAATCTTAGTAACGATTTAATAAGTAATACATCAAACATATATAATTTCGTGGTTATAATTGATTTATTTTAATATCTAAAACCAACCAGATAAACTAGTATTAGGACGTCCGGTAGTAAGATGTACATATTAAAATATATATAGAATTTCAATGTGAAATGGGGTGCATTATTGTGGTTAGAGAAGGGACTCATTAAATATATGAGCCCCGATAATATTTGCTACCATGCCAGTGTATAAGTACATAGTACACCAGCAATATTATTGTAGTACTGGGCCATAGTATATATTTTCTTTCGATATGAATGATTCCCACGTTTTGTAAAAAGCGGGCCATGAATAACATTTGTATAAATAAATACGTTGTATAAATAAATAAATACAATATGAATAAACAAATAAGTTGATCTTAACATTAAATATAGTCATAAAATACAGCAAGACCAAAACTTTAAATCTCATTTTTGGAAAATGTCAATAATGTTACATATATCAGCGACTCAATTGTCCTTAGCAATTATTACACGTCTGGCAATTTGTGAATAAGAGTTTCTATATTACCCAATGTGTCAGATTTACATTGTTTTCATTTTTTGGTACACCTACATATGTGCCATAAATTACGAAATAATGTAGACACAAATGTTAACGATTATTCATTAACATGATTATTTGTACTGAGTAACAATTTATTGAGTATATTAAATACACATAAATTTGTCATGATTTAATTAAACATAGACCACCGTTAGGTACATTACGCTACATATTCCTTATTTTATTTTATACAAAAATAATATTGGTTATCATGTACCTAAATTCACAATTCGATTGTTTTATTTGATATTTCGTATTAATATGAACATCTACAGAAGAAGTAGATATATGTACATGTTGCGCTAGCCATCTTTTCTGTAAAAAAAGACTCATATTTTTAGTCAACGTAAGTTCAAAAATGTCGCACTTTTGGGCAGGTAGACGTTTCGGGTCCATTTTATTATTCAACTCACGGACCCAGTCCTCAGAACCCTCATAAAATATTTACGGACACGTATAATTGAATTATATGTATATTCTATTATGTTTCAAAATATAATTCAATCAAAATAAAGTTAAAAAAAAAACAAAGTAATAATATAAACCCATGTTCGATTATCATATTAACATTTTTTAAATTACAATACCTACCATGAATAATGTAGGTGCCTACTATTTAAAAAATGTTACAAATTAATGAATATACGTTATTTACGTATTAATTAGTATACATCTTTTTAGAGGTATAATACTTTAAAATGAAATAAAACGCATGAAAATCATGGTAACGACCGTAGTATTGGCTGTATTTGAAAGGTAATTTTATGGTATTAGTGTTTAGATGTAGGGCGTTTTTAAAGGTTTATTTTTCAAATTGGCAACATTTTATACAGCGACAGCCAATAAGTGCACAGTTTGGTTTGCCATTTCAAACTGAATGGACTTACGCCAGAAAAATACTTGCGAAATGTGAAAATTTATTTCAAAAATTGTGGTATCGTAATCATTTTAAAACACTACTTGATAAAATTATCTTACCAATAAAGCCAATAACATATCCATTACCGAGATTTTTATGTGTTTTATTTTATTTTAAATACACCCTTTATTATATTATTATGATGATGATAATTATTATTATTTTTATTATTATTATTATCATTATTATTATTATTATTATTATTATTATTAATAATAATAATAATAACATTATTATTAATAACCCTTTTTACGCAGCGCATGGTTGTTTCGTATTTTGTGTAGTTAATATTGACTCTGGGCTTAGATTTATTACTCGCAAGGACATTGTTCATTTAATTTGTTTTAGGTTTAAGGCTTTTAATCGTATTAACTAAATATTGATACTAACAACTGCATGTTAATTATAAAAATAAACGCTTATAGCTTTGTGTTAACGTGTTTTATAGACATTAAACTATAAAATGAAGGTACGCATGATTTAAAAAAATAAAATCAAGAGACCATCTCGCTCAGACACTGGAATAGAATCATTATTTTAATCTAAGGGTGTGGGTCTAACCCTTTCGTGCCGACCGACACACCTGCGCGAAGGTACCGCTTGTCAGTAACTTTGTGTCCTTGCATAATCCTTGACCGTATAACCAGACCAATGAATGTATAAAATATTTTTTTGAGATATGTTTACCTTAACTCTCATTGATAAAAATTGGAGATACTTTATTTTATCTTTGACAACTTTCATATGAAGCAATGCGTATGTGCAAACATATTTTTTTGTTTATTGAAGTATGAAAAATAACATTTTTATGAGCAAGTCACAAATTATTTAAATACTTGCATTATTTTATAGATGGCACTACAAGGCTACTTCTGGTTCTTAGATACCATAAGAACTAAAGTCAAAGTTGGCGCCATATATCATTGTCATTGTTACTCGTCATCATGGGAGACCACTTCTGTTCTGTCAATACTTTTAGAATTCCAGACAAATCATGCTCAGAGATGGCAGCACTTTCGTTCGTTGTCCATTACAGGAATGTTACCAAGAACGTTTAAATACATTGATTACAATTCAAACATTTTGTTCAGACATCATGTTCGGAGATCTTTAGTAATCTTCTGGGTTTTGTTTTCTGGGGTACTACGCTATGTTTTACGACCTTTCAGGGCTGATAGGTATGTAATGGATCCTGCAATGGGATCCGAAAAAAACAAACGAAACAGAAAACACAAATCGGATGATTCTGAACAGCCATGAAAGCCTAAGAACATTCTTATCATTATTAATCAATATATATATATATTATATATATATATATATTATAGAATATATATATATAATATTATATATATATATATATATAAATAAAAGGAAACCCGTGTTTCCCTATCCGTCAAGTTTTCTTCACAACCAGATACTACCACCCCCTGGTGGTTATGGTAGTGGATAGCCCTTGGTGTCCCATTAAAAATGTGCAAGTTTGGTGGGGGTGGCTGTGCATGGGTGGGAGTGGGTGACGAAAATGTGCTTTCTAGCACATTGTTTTGTTATGGGAAGGCCGCAAATGCTTCAGATTGTTTCAAAATAGGCGCGCCGACTGTGTCGGTGAGTCTAGAAGGTTCCCAAAAAACCTGCTCTTGAAATTTCTGGAAGGAGAAGGTTCTGAAAAAGTCCCGAAAGTTTCTAAACTGAGTGACGGAATGTGTCGGTGTGTCTAGAAGGTTCCTGTACATTCGATATATTTTTTGAAAATTCTGGAAGGAGAATGCTCTAGAAGGTTCGCGAAAGTTCTATGACAATCCAAACAGTGTACTAAAAATGTACGCGTGCGAAGCCGCACGGGCACAGCTAGTCTTAAGTATAAACCTTTGGCCCTCGCTAACTGATAAATTGATTGTGTAGCTCGTAGAGGATCGTGGTACCCAGCAGATGATCCTGGGGTTGCCAAGTACACAATCAGTCCTAAGAAAGATACGACCTGACGCCCTGTGAGCGAGGATACTCGAGGGCTGCGCCAGACGGGATGAGTGGAGCCCGGATCGAGAACCTTGGACCTATTCCAGTTAAACAAAGCACCGTTGTGAACAATTAAGAAGTAAATGAACTATTGCGAAGTGCGTTTATCTGTCGAGTTGCCTGCGATTACGTCACATTTTATGCTATTAAAATACGAACTATTAAGGTAAGGAGCTAATCGTTATTTTGTTATTAGTTATTAGTTAAAATAATATATACATACATATATGTAATGTACTTATACCTGGTCACATTTTTTTATAAATATAGATGCGAACACGGAATACATCACACGGAAAGTATCACATCAATATTCTTACTATTTTCAAATTAAGCTAAACGCTTGTGCTATGAAAATAGGACTAACTTGCTGGTCTAAAGTGAAGTTCGAACCCGCGACCTTTGGATCAAGAAGCGAGAGTCCTAATCAAATCAAGACCAACAAGTTACATTGAGTTCAGAATTTTTTAAACTTGAAAGAAATGATATACAGCGGACTAATAGAGAGAGATATGGTTTCCTATACACCACGATCGATTTTCTTAATGGAATCTCCAATTCAATAAAAGAATTAAATAGTGTAGAACTATTCAATAAACAGCTGATGGGACTCCTGTTGGGGAGGAGATAACTCTTTAACAAATCAATGTGCTGATATTTAATATGTGTACCCACTTATTTTACCTTATTTGCAGTCCCCTTATTCCAGCATACGATTGCTGTTTGGGGACATGCTATTTAATTTTTAATTTTAATTAATACAAATAATTAATTAATGTAGTGTGATCATATAGGAGTATGTTAATAAAATTAAATATTATATTATATTATTATATATAATGTATTTTACGTTTCGTATGCCAAGTATCGGCAAGCAAGTTCTACCTACTTCATAATAAATGAGAATAAAAAACCTAGCGAATACGAAAACTTGATTATCTCAAAATACAATAGTTATATAAACTTCATAATGCAATTTAAATAATATGTATTCATATAAATTACAATTTTATGATGGGAATGGATTACACATACACTCTTTTATTCTGACTTACATAATAAAATTAAAAAATAAAACGTACATTGTAACCAAATATTGAGATAGAAGATTTTGAATTATAATTAAAATGTGAAATAGATTGTAAACTTTTATTTATTCTGTAAAAATGTGTTGTTTAAGACAATTTTTTGATATATTATTGCTAATTAACATGACGTCGATTAATTTATACTTGTTTATAAGAGAAGACTCGAGAAGAATAAAAAAAATTGAACAATGAATACACGTTCAAAATAATAAATAACCAATTGATATAACTTACCGTGTCCACGTATGATAATACAGAGCTCTGCATAAAGGACAGTACGTAGTTGAACGTGAAGCGAATTGTCCGAGAACACTGAACCAACTGATACGTAGGTACCGACCTTTACTGCCAAATATACGAGACATCAATGTCTCACCGTATAGGTACTCGCACAGTTAGAAGTGAATATTCAAGACAGGAGAGTTAGACAACTGTTCATACAACAAAGTACTCATAACATAAAGTACTCATAACATAATTACTCATAACAAAATATCATAATCTCTGCCCACCCCTATGGAACCACGGCTTCATAATAGCACATAAAATATTTATACATACACCGGTATAACTCGTGTATGTATAAGTATTTTATGTATGTAATTTATTTTAATTCCGAATTTCAAGGTATTACGATTAGGAAGCTTATTACATGCGAAAATATAAACACACTCTGCAAATAGAAATTACTTCGGTTAAACAAAATCGATTATGTACCGAGAATTTAATAACATCTTTATAACCTTCAAATTTGTCATTTATATTATGATTATTAAAATAGTCATAATAATCAATTATTGTTTCAGATGTGTTTTAATTAGTGAATTGTATAATGTGACAGATTATTAATTATTTTAACACCAATCCTGTTGCGCAGTTTATATGTATCTATACACTAGTGGCGTGCAATAGGCATTAACTTTTACTTTTAAAAAATTTAATAAATTACCAACTATGTATAAAAAATAATATTCGTATACAAATATATTTTATGTATACGTGGTAATTTAGAAAATATTAATAACCTCGCAGGACTATATTCCTGCCTTGATTATGAGTCGAAAATGTTCAAGCAGCCATAATTCATATCAATAGTTTTGGAGTTATGCAATATCAAAGTTTGCATTTTTTTCAATATTTATGTCTTATTTATTTGCAAAACGTTGAACTATCATATGAACTTATATCGATTACAAAAACTTTATTAGTTTCATTACAAGTTAAATAAAATGATAAAACCCTGCAGAAATTCCAATAGGAATTGGAAGACTCTATTATTTTATTTGACTGCATTTTTATATTTGACATAAATTACTTTAATGATAGTTCAAATTTTTACAAAAAATAAGTCAGAAATATTGAAAAAAAAAGTCTAAATTAGATGTCCCATATCTCTATATCTATTGATTTTAGGTCATGTTTGCTTTAACATTTTTGACTCATAATTAAGGCAGGAACATAGTCCTGCGATGTTATTAATATTTTCTAAATAACCCGGTACCCCACGGCAAAAATGCATAATATACCTACATATTTTGATGACGATTTACACATAATAAAATCCGGAATTGGACTTACTCGAACTACACGTTTATTTTCACTATGCGACAAACAAGAAAATTGTGATCAATCAAAAAATTTATCATATCATCGATGACAATGTCGTCGTTATACGGCTAGAATTTTAAATCGGCTTTTTATAAAAAAAAAGATTATTTAATTAATGTTTGTTTCCCGGAATCTTTAGTAATGCTCAGCTTTTTTACTCGTATGCGCTGGTGTATATACACACATGAATACGTTAAGATAAATTTTCACGAAAAGTCTACAGCTCGTAATACTGTTGAGTAATCAATATTCTGTACGTATTTGTGCCTCTGTATTCGTTCTATCACGTAATTCACTAGCGACGCAGCGTATTCAGTTGACACTTTTCAAACTTAGATGAACTGCGTGACTGCGACATTTATTTATTTATATTTATATTATATTTATTCAATTAAATTCAATACATAATTTTAAAACAGGAAATTGCGAAGTTAACCCTAACATTAAACTTAGTGCTTAGTGTTACGTTAACGCAGTGCACTACCTGCAAATACCTGCAATAGTTAACAACAACAAGACATACGACAAGGAGGTGCGTGTACACGGATGTTTTAAACCATCAAGTCTCGGGAATCTGATAAATTAAAAAATAAGATAAACAGAGTATATAACGGATTTTGAAAGCACTTTATCTTAATTCAACCAAAATTCTTTTTTTAAATTATTAAAAAATGATATGTTTTTTTATTTTCATTATTTGTTTATAACAATTAGAACGTTTTCGATCATCTTCAGTAATGTTACTAATAGTAAACTTAAGACGGCGATAGTAGTAGGGTGGAGATTAGAGTCCGGTGGGTATGTGGGCTTGGTCATTAGGCACAGAAAAGGGGACGGAATTTATGGAGTTTGAATATTGATTACATTTTTGTTACTATTAATCGCTAAGTTTTCTAAATAATAGTAACAAACGTTACGAATATTGATTACAAAAATGTAATCAATATGTAAACTCCATCTATTACGTCCTCTCTTCTACCCTAATGACCACGCCCACATAACCACCGGACTCTAATCTCCAACCCACTTCTCACACCCTCCTTTAGCCTAAAGTTTAGTTTTATTAACATTACTAAAGATGATGCATTAGCATCGAGAATGTTCTAATTGTTATAAATAAATAGTGAAAGTAAAAAAAAATATCATTTTTTATTTTAAAAAATTAAAATGGCCTTGTATGACAAACTTTTCTGTAAGATTTATTCAGTAGACATCTCGACTAAGTTAACCAGCCTTGTCGACCTGACAAATTCATCAACATTGAGAAATAGAAAATGTCAATTTTTTTTTAATTACAAATTCGGTGTAACAGAATCTGCCTTATTCATGTTTTTACATAAAAAGTGCCAAAAAATATCTTAAGTCAAAAGAATGATTATTCATTAATGATATAAAATGACATTTTCTAGCGTTTCTTATACCATGATTCAGATGAATAAATATTTCTTGTGATTAAAAATGATCGTCTCTTAGCGATCCCTCCTTGATTCGAATGAACGATTAAACATAAAATGAAGTATTCTAGCGATCGCTATCTAGCTTGTATCAATTGAATGATTATTTCTTGATGACATCAAACGACGTCTTCTAGCGATCCTTGTATGTTGGTTCGAATTAACGATTATTCCTTGATGACTGAAGATAACGTCTTCCAGCGATCCAGAAAGCGCCAATAGTGTTGTGGTCAAAGCGCTGATGTGAACAGCACAGATTCCAACATACAGACCAATCTATCTGTTGAACCTTCTATTTGATCTATGTTTCATAACGATGTAGGAACAATGTATTTATTGTACATTAACGAAATATTATTGCTAGTAAATCATCACATTTATAATTAACTATGATATTATTAACAATTCTGTTGTAATTATATGTATATATATATATATATATATATCTATAATATAGATATTATATATATATATATATATTATATATATAATATATATATATATATAAAATCCTATAGGCTGTACTCCTTTTTATATATCAAAAACAGTTCGAAATTGTAACATGAAAGTCAAAACTCTTCTGAGATGTTTAAATAATCATGGTTTTTCAAATTTTTCTAATCAATTAATGGAAAATGATCAAACTTTTGATAAATAAAATCGTGTCCATCACAGACTATAAAATTTTACACAGAACAACTAAACCCGCTCTTTAGGAAAGGAGATGGGTCACAGCGGAATAATGTCCCCATTTTCGTATATTTATGACACATTTAAAAGAAAAAGTATTTATTCTTGAATAATTAAATCCCCTAGTAAAGTAATAATAAAATGAATAAATAAATGATAATAAAATAGAAAGCAAATGAAAATCCCTAGTAAACAAAACTAACTTTTAACAACAGATGTTTTTAAAATTTCGTTGCGAACTGAATCGCTTAAGTTGAAATGTATTTTTGTAATAAAGTGCGACTTATTTAATAAAATGTCGTACTTTAAGAGTATTTGGTTTGACCTTTTCATAATTGTTTCAAAATTTATAAGCTCGTAGTAATTTTTTTACACAAGTCAAACGTATTGGTATCAGCCGTTGCGCCGAGAAATGTAGGGGAGGGTGGGGCGTGTTGTGACAGGGGCAGGTTGTGACAACACGTTTAAAATTCGTGCCATTTGACTTAGCGTTACCCGCATAGATTCATTTTATGTAAACTCCGTAGCGTCAGTTGCTATCAAAATATTGGTTCCGTGCGGTTGATTTCATTAAAGTTAAACGATAAAGTTTGATTTTGAGGTACTAAACTAACTTTTTCTGCACTAACTCCAAGTATTCTGTTGTTTTACCAATACTAGGTGAGTTATTTTACATTTTATTTACCAAATGTTGTGTCTTTTGGCTGTATTATCAGCAATAAAAGAAAATCTTTCGGTAAATAAATTCACTTGCGTAGACATTTTAATATAAAATGATCGTATGGGGCGAGTTGTTACAAAAATGTGGGGGCTAGTTGTGACAGTCACAACAAGCTTCGAAATAATTAAAATTTTATTTTTAATAAAACGATTATTAGATGTGAAACTGTACAGTTCAATTATTATTTTTACTTTACTTTTTTCTACTTTACTTACGTACTTTTCTTCAAGGATTCACAATGGCACGAAATTACATATAAAAAAACGAAGAGGGGTGAAATTCCCGAAAGTGTTTACGAACGTACTGCTGCTGAGATGGAGGCTACAAAAATGTCTCTTCGAAAAGCCGCAGTGTCTTTTGGTGTCAATTATATGACACTTCATAAATCGGAAAAAAGCCCGTCCATTTGTGAATTCTAAGGTAGGCTATTCCAACCCGGGACAAATTTTTACCCACGCGCAAGAAAAAAACTTGGAGATTACATTGCAAAATGTAACAAAGTTTATTATGGTTTGACCACAGCTGATGCGAAAAAGCTTGTATATGAGTATGCATGCCAAAATATGATCAAAATTCCCGAAAATCGGATAACACCATTAAACACCAAAACAAATCCGGCCTTAAGCTCATCCAAGAAAGAACCTACGTAATAGAAAGAAAATTAAAAGCGTAATTTTAACTGACTCCCCAATAAAAAAATACTTAGAATTGGAAGATAATCTAAGAAAGGAAAAGAAAGGCGAAAAGATGCGAAAGCGTAAAATCACAAAAGGAACTAAAAATAAAACAAGCAGCCAATAAAAAAAACGGAAATAAAGAGAAAACTACACAAGAAAGAGACTTTTGAAGTGAAGAAACGAATTCTAGTGTCATTTTCATCCAGCGAGACTGAAGAGGAGCCACGTATCATGGAAACTGATGACAGCGATGCAAACGAAGATGAGCAATGCATTTATTGTAAAAATCCTTATTCTAACCATATTTCGGGGGAAAGGTGGGTGAGGTGCATAAAATGCCAAAGATGGTTTAATGAATTATGTGCTGGAATGGACGAATTCACTCAAGATTTAATTTGTGACTTTTGTTTGACTGGCAAAAAATAATTTTAATCGATTACAGAATTTTCTTACCACAGTTAATAAGAGTACAAATTTTATTTATTTGTTGATAGTTAATTATAAAATATATTACTACGTGTACTATTTATAATTCATAATATTTTTTTTGTTAATTTGTTGTTAATTACTTAAATACTCAACAATATTTGACGATTAGTTTGTCACAACCTGCCCCACCCTTGTCACAACTGACCCCTCGGGTGGGGCAGGTTGTGACAATTCCCATATTTTGAAAAACCGTATTTTGTTGCGTTGTCCTTTTGGTGACATGGTCAATAATGCTAATTTTTTATAGGTGAAGAATTGTTTGTTTCAACTAAAATGTAATGTTTTTGATATTATTAAAGATTTTTCCACAATACCTTTTTTCATAAATTTGTCACAACACGCCCCACCCTCCCCTACTTCATTTCATATCTATATATTTAGGAGGTATGTGGTCTTTGTCTAGTTTACATATAAATAATGTTGGTCAAAAAAGTTAAACGTATACACATAGCCAAAATTTCATAAATAACCAAGTTAATTTTACCACCAGTCTGTTACTAAATATGTTTCTAATAATTTTCGATGTTAAAGGGCATTTTTATCACCCTTATGGAGGAAATGAGTCACTCAAGTGATTATTAACAAAGTTAATCGTAAATTTGATTAAAAATAACTAGCCATAATGATTTTGCAGAAAATATTATTAGTTGCTACTCAGTACTTAGATTAAGCAGAAGAAGCCCTCGTAACATTCGACCTAAGTGACTTTTTACGTGATTTTTTATCTCAACATGATCTATTTATTTTATTATCTGGTGAACGTTGTGTGAGAAATTAAAAGACGGGTAAATGAATACGAGGAGATGAAATTGATAATAACAAAATTTCGATTACAAATGGCAGTTATGAATGACGTCACAGACGTGCTCTTGTTTCCTCTAAGGAAAGCGGGACGGCGAAATTCACGGGTAGATAATTGATTATTGACCTATTCAGACGCTACCTATTGAACACTCAAATTACAGAATCAAATCTTTACAGATTTGATGACGAGAAAACAAGTAATTCGGTTACCCGAATTACTCGTTTTCTCGCTCAAATCGCTTGATGAGATGGATTATGAGGATAGTTTAGCGTGCCTTAAAGTGATAGTTAATATAATGGAGTGAAGCCTAGTATTGGCAACGAAGAAAGAACGAAAGTAGAATGAAAGCGGTAGAAATACGGTCGTCTAGGTGCATGAAAATATATGCAAGGTCTATGTACGATAGACAAGAAAGAAAGAGAAGCTAATGTAATGCTGGCGTAGAATAAAGAAAGAATCGCTGAGATGGTTTGGTCGCATGAGCGGAACCTATGAACTAGGAGAGTAGGTATATAAAGGAAGTATATGACACGAGTCTTATGAGAAACACGAATTTGTTATTTTATTTAGTCTATCTTTTCGCGAAAGACATCTCACGGTAAGATAGACCAAATTAAAAGCTTCGAAAAACTTGCATGAAAAGATGTATGAAAGCAAACGAGGTAAAAGTGGTGTACCGGGACAGAAGAGTGTAATCGACGAATCTTACGCAATCTAGTACATCTACAAAAATTTTTCAGGAGAGCTGTGTTATATTATATATATAAAAAATCAAAAATGCAATTTTGTAAATGTACGAGTTAACGTAGAAAACTTTGTAATGTGCTATCTTCTCTGTTTACGCCTATGGAAAAATTGGTCGTAAGTTATTTAGTTCATTGTGCTACAATTTTGGATTTAATGAGTAATTCCGGATTCAAAGAGTCATTCCGGATTCAATGCGCAATTTCGGATTTAATGAAAATAAATAAATATTCATTTTTTCATCGCGAAATATCAATCGATTTGCTACGATATCTTTAACATTCTGTGAATAAAGCTTTGACGCATGATGCGGTAGACGTGGGATCGCCATGAAGAGATGTGGTCGCCTGCGTCAAAAGGGCAAATAATTTTAGCTGCTGTTTGCTGGTGTCGTCATCATTTTGCAATTGCAAACGAACCCTTTGAGGTTCGTTTAAATAATTTACCATAGGTTTAGATATAATTTAAACGATGTCAAAGATGTCACGAGGGATTTATAACAATTTAACAAGTCAAAATATCAAAATTACCTGTGAAATATACGAGGTACGAATTGAAGTCAAGAGTTTCGATTCAAAATGTAAGAATTTTATACAGAACAAACACTTTATTTTTTCAGAGAGCATTTTACAGAAAATTAAAACAGAAGTTTTAAAATGAAAAAAGAACAATCTTCTTCTGTCACTACACTCCTATTTAATGCCGCTTTTAACCAATTATTATAGTTGTCAGACGTTGATAAGGAAGGTTTTATGAGCCGAGAATGAAATGCGACTCGACATTATATGAGCAGTGAAATATGTTGGCTTCTACAGGTATATCGATTTGCAACTAAAGGATAAATTATTGACATTACTCATTCAATAGTCGAGTCACGTGTTCGTACTAGATAAATTGTTGTTAGAGTGGGCATGATACACAGGTAAGATTCCTTAACAATGATTATGATATACGTTGTATTATTGCTTAGAATATATTATTTAATCCGAATTAAAAACATTTGATTGGGTCTTCAATACAATAAATCATAGAAGCGCGAGAATCACAGACTGGATGTTCCATGTTTACTACAAAAAATTGTCAAAAAAATCTTAATTACAATACCTTCATTTTAACAACCACAGTCCTTCAATTGAAAACCAAACGTGTACACATAAATATAGGTATTCTTCAAAAATATTCTACGTTTTTTTTAAAACACCGTTTTCAATACGTTTAAATATGTTAAATATACCAAAAATTTGAGCAATATTAACAAGGCTATAAAAACTTGAGCCAGTGCGTACAAAGGGTGTAATATTGCGG
Source organism: Agrypnia vestita (assembly GCA_016648135.1). Taxonomy (NCBI): domain Eukaryota; kingdom Metazoa; phylum Arthropoda; class Insecta; order Trichoptera; family Phryganeidae; genus Agrypnia; species Agrypnia vestita. The sequence continues at coordinate 71,908 of JADDOH010013667.1, read as the reverse complement.
GATAACCTAATATTATCTAAGAAGAGAGCACGTGGTAGCCCTGGCGTATGTGCCGACACAGTCTCAGGTGAGGCGGTGTGGGTGCGTGTACACACGCGTGCCATTAGGACAACAAACGAGTGTCATGCGGCGTTGTCAAATTTACAGTATAGGTGAGCAAGGCACAGGTGCCGATTCGTACAGTACGTAAATTCAGCGGGATCTCTTTTCAATACCTGAAGTACCATTGCAGTTGTGTTTTAATGAAAGGACCCAACTAACAGAATAGTATCCAGTAAAAAATATTCTCAGGTTTTCACGGTTCAGAATCTTCTGTGTAGTTTTCTGGGATATTCTTCAATTCGTATCCTCATCCTGATGATGGACCTTGCAATGGCATCCGAAACGTCAGCCGTAGTATCCAATATTTGTCATCATTTAAAGAAAAATATGTATCCTATATCGCGTTCATAATACATTAATTTCTATTATCATATATTATTCTGTATTTTTATTATTATTTAATTTATTTAATTTTAAGCAAATCATTATACATTATCGTGCAGTACAACGAATACTTTATGGTAACGATTTTGATAGAATTTGTAAAATATAAATGAATTTGGAATGCGGTTGCTAAGAAAACAATTTTCTGCAGAAACAAATAATATTTTAAAAAAAACACAAATCACTTTGTTTTCACCACTTTATTAGATTAAACAATCTACATGTTTCGAGAACAAAGTTTTCTCCTTCAGGATTATTGTGTACTCTGTGTTATTGTGTATCCTGAAGTAGAGAACATTGTTCTCGAAACATGTAGATTGTTTAATCTAATAAAGTGGTGAAAACAAAGTGATTTGTGTTTTATTTTAATAATAATGTCACCACAAAGTTCAATCCTTCATAAAGAAGAAGAAAAAATATTCTTCGAACAGTAAATAATATTATATTTATTTTAAAATTCCATAAATATTTCAATTTTAAAAAATAAATTTTAATATAGGTAGGTATATGGTTTGAATATTGGAATAGCAACATATTTACTGAGAATTAATGACGGTTTACATAATACTATAAATGAAATAATATAGTTGTTGTAGATATAATTATATAAATATGGTGGTAGTAATGACAGCAACTCGTTTAAGCCCAAGATAAGCTATCATAATTAACACAATAGAACTAATATACTTTGTTTTATAAATAATATGTTGCAAACAACAGAAGGATAATGAAATTAATAATCTAATTAAATCGTTATTAGTATTTTATGGAGTCCAATGACAACTATGAAGCCCGATGTCAGGATTAATATTAAAAGCATGTACCTTAAAATACATAAAATATTTATTATTACTCGGTCAATCAGAATCGAATTACTGGCCTGTTTCAACGTATTTAATAGTCAGCCCCTACGTATACTGTCGATTCCGCAAAAATTCGATTTTTGCGGATTTAAATTAAATTTAAATTTACTCTATATTTTCAGATAATGTTAAAAAGAATTTTCATATTACTTCATACATATATCATTTTTTGAAACGAAAAATCATCTTCGTTTTGAACACTGTCTAAAAATATGGTAAAAATATTGATGAAACACGCATTCCTTCTTCGCATCTATATTTTTCTATATTCTATATTCTATATCTATATTCTATATTCTATATTTTTTTTTAAAAAGGAAATATTTGCTAAGCTTATACAAAGATCGCGACATTTCTATTATTAAAGTACCCGATATTGACATAATTGTTGTTCCCACTAGCGAAAAAATCTAAATATTTTTTCAATTTTTTCAAATTTCAAAAAAAAATCGAATCATGAGAATAAAATTTATTGATTTGTGATGCAAGGGCATAAAAATTATTTGAAATTACGTATCCTCGGAGTTTTCGAATTATCGGGGTTAATCTACTATGAAATTAACATTTTGGGACTTGTGGGTTTGAAAAATATAGAATTTTGGCGAATTTCAAATTATCCCGGTTCAAAATATGGGGTTTTGCTGTAGGTATATGTTGTTTTTTTTACCAAAATACATGATTACGAAAAAGTTATGCCTCAATGTTCCCACCGAACTCCTCTGGCGATATATCAGCGTCATCAGCCTTTTCTTCTTCGGTGCCTAGTTGCGAGGATGACGTGTGCCATGGTTTATCTATTATGAATTCTCGCGTGGCTGAAGAGCCGTGTCTTCGAACCGCATACCCTTCAGCATGCTGCGCACGTGCATCCGCCGGGCATGAAGATTCTGAGGGACGCATATTCCTCCTGCTTTTATCGCCCTCTTCCATTCGCATGTCTTCCCGACGCGAAGTACCTACTCGTTGACGTCATGGCACTCGATGCAACAAAATTTGTAAACGTTTTTTTTTCTGAAAGAGCTTTAACTACAGGGTATCTCATAGCTAGTAGATACGGGACACCCGCAATATTTCTGGCTTATTTTCTTTAAATCGTTGGACTGTCACTACAATAAATGCAGGATATGAAAGCAAAGGCAACATTGCCCAAAAATAAATTTAACGGAGTCATCGAGGACTAATATAGAATTTAATGAATTCGAGTATTTATAGGAAATATAGACAATAAATTTATAGGAAACATGATTTTGGAAGGGATAGATACATAATTCTACTTTTACTAGATTTTAGATACAAAAACCAAAATTAGTAATCCTCGGTGAAATTGTTTGGATATTGCTGCCTTTGCTTTTATATCCGTCAAATAATATAGTATATCAACATCATAAATCAATCCATTATATCCGTGTACGACAATTTGGCACCGCAGTCTACTTACGGAATAGGTGGGGTGGCAGATCACTGGCTCAGCATGAGAAAGGTCGATACTGGTATCTTCAAAATAGATTTATGTCAAAGTGGTTTTGGAGGCGTCTTTGTTGGCGAAAATAAATCACATACTAAAAGTAAGAGTAAAAAAAATCGCGAATTTTTCTAAGGCAGTTTTCGTGACAAAATTTAATGAGGGACACGCCGAATAAACAGATTTCATGCTAATTTATCTTTTAACTTTCCAAATTGATTTTGCCGTCACCTTGAATTTTATGAAAACAATTTACATTTTTGGTAGGTATGACTTAATATTTTGATGAGATAAAATTTGATGTGTGGCACACTTGGTAAAATGAGCCGGCTGCCATGTTCATAATTTAGGTGCGCGCTCCTCACACCGCATGGAAAACGGAATTACTCCAAGCACGAAGCATGTTGGCCTCCGTTTTAACGTGATGGTATGATAAACATTTTAAATTTAAATTGCAATTTCAGCGGCAGTGTAACTTTGGCGGGCAGAGCTGCACAAGTTTTCATTAATTTGAAGCTTTGTGACGGAATCGCTCGTGGTTAAATGAGGCAAGGTTTGTTAACGAGCAAGTTGTCACTTTCATGAAATAATGGGACAATATACTTCCTCAGTACCTAGTTTTTATACTGGTTCTTCTATTTCTTTTCCTCTTCTTTTTCTTCTTAACTATTCCCCTTTTTACTAATTAGATCTTAGTCCTTTCCTCCTTATTCCGTCTTCCCCTTTTATCCTTAACTCTCATGGTTTGTTCTTAACTTAAATCTTAAATTTTTTCGCCTTTATATTTTCAAAAAATCTTTATGTTACAGCTTCTATCTTACAGCTTCTAAGCATTCTAAGAATAATTTGAGTCATCACTCATTCAAGAATTCTAAAAATTGGCTGAGTTGTAGCAATTGGAAACTAGTGTGGTAGGTGAATTTTGAAACGATTTACAAGTCTTTTGCGTTTTTTTTCGAAACTCCCTTATTAGACTGGCGGAGATGATATCTCAAAAACTATTAAGCCGATTGTTTTCAAATTTTGGACTCGTCTTACAAATATATTATACTATACACTATTGAACGTCCGATTTTTTTGTTTTTTAATAAATTATTAACTTCAATATTTATTTTCTTTGGAAAAATTGAAAATTATTTTCAAAGTGATGTATTTTTCGATACACCACATTATATACATTACATCATTTAATCCCAATTATAATAATTTCGTTGTCTGTCTGTCCGTCCGTTCGTCCGCGTAACTTCGTGAAACCTTCGTAACTTTTTTAATGTTTTTTTTTTCAAAAAAAATTTTTAAGTATTTTTTTTCAAAAAATTTTTTTTTATGATTTCTTTTTTCAAAAATTTTTTTTTCTAATTTTTATTTTTATTTAAATAAATAAATTCCTAAGAAACCGACATGTAAAATTACCGTCATTTTTGACGGGTTACAGCTAGTAACAAAATATTTAGGCGTTTCATTTCATTCAAACCCTGGCAACATATTGATCTCAACCAGCTACGCGCTTTTTCAGAGAAGGACCTTTTCGGGACAGCACTTACTCCACGATTTTGAAATTTTTAAAATAATTTGTTAATGAATAATATTAACCAATGTATACCGTTAGCAGAGATATTAAATGTTTTTTATAAGTGTAACAGTTACGTCGAAAAAGAATGAATTTGAATGTTTTGTGATGAATTTTTGAATTTTATATTTCATTTTATTTTGTAGTCATTTTTATTGCTTCTTGAGTTTCACATTTGATTTCTTTACTTAATTTCAATTTGTTGTAGTTTTATTGATTGTTGAGTTTCGTTCGATTTGATAACTATTATTTCATTTTGATGTAATTATGTTACACTTTATGTCATACGCTTAATGTTTTGTTTTTTGTTTATATTTCACTTTATTTTGAGTTTTTTTTGGTAGAATTATAGCTTATCTCTTTTTTTATTATTACCTATCAATCTATACATCTTTATATATATATATTGTTTTTAATGGTAAGTTGTACCGTGTGTAATAAATAAATGTCTCGAGGTGGTTGTAACACCTTAAGCTGCGCGCGAAGTATATTTTCTATAGGGTGTCTAACTTAGAGTATATACAAGATTGTATATACTTAAGGTGTCTAACCTCAAAATTTAATAAGGAGGCTGTGATCCCGCGACCTTCGCAAGTAGAGCTGGAGATCCCGCCAGCCGGTCGCACCGCACTGTCTCCAGCTCCAAGTCAACTTGGATACAAGTCCTCCCACGTCCGCTGGTCTCCGCGATCCGTGGAGACGCCATTTTTTAAAATGCAACCAAAAATCGTTATGCAGGCTCACGGGCCGATTCGAATTGTAACGGACTTCTGCGGGGACGCTGCTGGGACGAGGACCTTGAATAAAATTATACGGCGTAAGAAAAAATCTGCTATGAACATAATATGTAAATTTCGCAATCGAAAGGAATGTGTCGGTGGTAAAAAATACTCGCTAATGTTTATTCAATTCTTGTTTGTGTGGTGTATTTTTATGTAGATTTTTTGATGTTGATGAAAAGACGAGTCGTTTTAATATTCTACGTTTTATAAAATGGAAAGTAATGTTTTCGAAACTCTCATTTTAAACACCGAGCGTTTGATATTACGAAGCTGACATTAATCGAGATGTATATATAGATGTCTCACGAAAAGTACGAAGCTGTTTATATGGGAACATAGGTATGGAAGTCTTTTGAGTGTTTACAGGTCTCGCGACCTGTTATTAGCTGGCTGATCAATTTACACGATGTAGTGTTCACCGATTCCACCCATGATACGGTTAACGTGACACTGCGTAAAGTATTAAGCCAACCAATGACCAGTCGTAAGCCCCGTAAACACCCAAAAGACTTATATACCTACTTTCCCATATAAATAGCTTCGTCTCTGTAATCTAAAAACCTATAGAATCAGACCGTGGCAACGCTACCTAATGTTTTCCCCTCCTAGTACGCACTCTTCTTCCTGGATCTCTCCACTATAGTTTTAGCCGTCAATTCTATTTTGTCATGTCATCCATCCAGTAGTCATCCAAGTAATAATAAATAGGTTTTTTTAGCCAGTAACTTGTTTTGTAAAATAATCATAATGTGTAAAACGGCGCTATATAAATTGTCCTATTATTATTATTATTATTATTATATATCTCCGGGAACAGAAATTCAGAAATCTTGAAAAAATTTAAACACACTCTAAAATATCGTGAAACCCACATTTTTATTTTAATATGACTCGAACAATTTATTAACTGTTAAAATTTAAAAAAATATTTTACGTGAGTATTATTCGTAAGGAAGCCGCAAAAATTGAGACAATCAACCATACCTACATAGAACGAAGTTCATCATCTAAAACCTGTTCATGAACGCCATGTGTAGAGAAAGCCTTCTAAACGACTATTAAAAAATGTTGAATGGACTCTAATGGATCCACTAGTTCTGTTCAATGCAATATTAAGACATGGGGCACCCACTCACAATTATTGTATTGAGAACAATACGTTTAACACTAGCGAAGGGAAAAACTACATTTCAAAATGAAGACTACAACACACACACGTTCACCAGTTTGAAGACTGCAAAGTGTACACTACAATTGTAGTAAAAACTACTTGAAGTGAAGTAATTGTAGTACTGCAAAATGAAGTGAAGTAATGAAGTAATTGTAGTATTAATGAAGTGAAGTAATGTAATGAAGTAATTGTAGTATTAATGTAATGAAGTAATGAAATGAAGTAATTGTAGTATTAATGAAGTGAAGTAATGAAATGAAGTAATGAAGTAATGTTAGTACTAGTGAGTTAATATTTTTTTCCCAAATAAAAATTTGGCGAAAAAAAAGGTCGCCAGCCAGATTTCTTCATTCGATTCCAAAAAAATTCGGGTTGTTACAGTTTCCAGAGATTTCTTCGTTTAGCTACATCAACTTCCCAAAAATTTCACGTAAAAAATGCACTATTTAAATTATGTTTCTCATACTTTCGATAACTTTGAAGTGTATGTACTTTGTAGTGTTCGTTTTGAAATTAAGTGCACTATTTGATGTTTATACTTTCAATAACTTTGGTGTTTGTAGTTTGTAGTGTGCACTACACTTCAAAACGTGCGAAGTGTACACTTCAATGTAGTTTAGTACTACATTATAGTAGTGAGTACAGAGCGGACCCATCATTATTAAACACTACCGTATAGCATACTAATACTGTCATGGAATTGCGCAATGTCCGAATTCCTTGTAATGCGTCACAACACTAACAAAACATCGAAAACGGTCAACAGAAATCTACAATTATTAACAACCTTCGCAAAACGTCCACAAACACCTGGAAAAGCCTAGAAGCAACGAGAACCTTCTCCTTAACAATAGATTAATCTAAGAGGTTCCATAATCCAGTTTTTAATATAAATAGCGCGGATCTAGGCCGCCGGCGGAGTTATCGTGTTTGACAGTTCGTTCAGCGCGAAATAAGTACGAAGTACGCGCGAGTTGCGATACGACGTCCAGTGTGTCCAGCCGTGAATTGCGAAACGATAAATAAAACGAATAATCGAGCGAAGTACTTATTTGCGAAATAAATAAATGCGATAAATACCACGAGCGAGAATTTAGAACGGAATGTTTAGTGAATGTTAAATATGTGTTACCCAGCGACAATAAAGTGTTCATTTATGAGTGATATACTGCAAGATTGATTTATTTAAAGAATTGCATTAATTTTAATTCGTTTCAAGTGACTTTGTACATCGAATAGTTAATGAATCATTAATTATTAATAAATCGCTAATTAATTCCCGTGTTTTCATTCATTCCTCCCGGAGCCACGACACGTGACAATAGTTATAGATATAGTAGAGTAGTAAGCTTTTAACATGGTTTTTTTGATTCCTTTTCTATATTTGAATGTCTTCGATTTTGCAAAATAAGCTTTACATTTCGATAAATCGGATGTTTAGGTCAATATAAGTATGTTTTAATTTTTTTTTGTGCTCAGCTTACTAAATATATATTATATGCGTGGTATAAAAGCAAAGGCAGCAATATCCAAAAAATAAAAAATTGTTTTGAATGCAATCACCGACGATTACTAATTTAAAATGTATTGAATACGAAATTTTATGTATCTATCCCTTTCAAAATCATGTTTTCTATAAATTTATAGGCTATGTTTCCTATAAAATCTCGAATTCAGTACAGTATAAATTAATAATCCTCGATGACCGCATGATGATAATGATTTTATTTTGGATATTGCTGCCTTTGCTTTTATACCCCACATGTAATAATGCTACTTATTATTTATTTACTAACTAACCACACTTCATGCTTTCATAGGTTTCTACAAACTAGAATGAACATTATTTTTATTTTAAAGCGCAACAGGTTAATTAACTCCGCGCGAAAGTTAATTTTAAAAAAGTTTTTATATCCATCACAACTTTTATACAGCGAAAACAAAATTATGACAGTCAGCCAGCTTTTCATTATTGTGACTCTGTGATATTTTTTAAACTAACTAACTAACTAGCTTACCATCACGCCGTTTCCCCGCAGGGGTAGGCAGAGAGGATTGTACGCCACACTCTTCTATCCTGGCACACCACTTTTACTTCGTCCACATTCATACATCTTCTCATACAAGTTCTACGGTTGTTGCGACTTTTAACGGGGCCATCCTCAAACACTTGTTGTATCTGATTGTGCCAAGTCTTTCGCGGACGCCCTCAATTTCTGTTGCCTTCAACACTCGCCTCATATATTTTCTTAACCATCCTTTCCTCGTTCATACATTCCACATGACCAAACCATCTCAGCACTCCTTTTTTATTCTATCTACCACACTACAGCCAGCATTGCATTCACGTCTAATTTGTTCATTCCTTACTCTATCGACCAAAGATTTTCCACACTTAAGACGCTTCTTAGTGACCGCATTTCTACCGCATTCAGTCTACTTTCATTCCTCTTTTGCCAATTCCAGGCTCCACTTCCATACATTAGGATTGGCACCAGAACGCCATTATGTACTTTATTTTTTAAAAGCAATATTATTGTTAAAGGGACATAGCAAATACGTTGCTCAAGAATGTGTGTTTCTCTAATATATCTGCCAATAAATGTCAAGTCAGCATTTTGAAAATGAAGTTGTTTTTACAAGGCTCATTTGTTCTTTAATATTCTTCCTGAAAACATTAACTTTGCAAATACTTATTCACTTTAAAAAAAATGATTAAGGGTTATGCTGAGTGACAATAATGATATTGAAATATTTTTGGTGTCTATTTTATCTTAGTCAGTGTGGACACCATGTTTTAACTTTTACTGATACAAAAGTATACAGTGAAGACAATAAGTTCGTTATTCTATCTGCTATATTTAGCTCAATAATATTTATTTGCCTTTTTAACATATCTACAACATCTAAGCAATTCATTAATTTTATATTTCATATTTGATCCTCATTTTGTTGTAAACCTGCTCATCTCAGCACAGTTCATCCTAATGAGATTCCTTATATTTATACAGGATGTAACAAGGCTAGTCCACAATACTTTACAGGCGGATTCTTACCTTGATTGTGAGTTGAAAATGTTCAAGCAACCATGACCTAATATTCAATAGTTAAGGAGATATGCGACATCAAAGTTAGGTTTTTTTTTCAATATTTCTGACTTCTTTTTGCACAACGTTTGACTATCAGTATAGTAGCTTATATATAATATGAAAAATTCATTCCCTTTAATACAAATCAAATAAAATGATAAAAATCTTTCAATTCCATTTTGAAACATTCCAATTGGAATTTTTTCAGAGTTTTTGTTATTTTATTTAACTTTTATTATTATCGATACAAGGTATTATAATGATACTTCAACGTTTTGTAAAAAATAAGTCAGAAATATTTTTTTTTAAATGCAAACTTTGATATTACATAACTCCACAACTATTGATAGTTGCTTTAACATTTTCGACTCATAATTAAGGCAGGAATCCACTGTAAAGTATTGTGGACTAGCTCTATTATATTTATACCCTGTATATTTAAGTTCAATATAAATAAATAAATTAAGAATGCATGCTGCTTGGTTAATGCAGACTCATGTTTCCACTGAATCCATACTAATTCTCAAATTGAACAAATGTTTTACAGCTTAACAATTTAATAACCACTATTTATTGTTTTTGCATTCTCATTTACACTGGAATATTTTTTTTTAAATCATTACTCACCTTTTAATAAAAGTGTGAGTAGCTCAAGATAAATTTGTTCCCTTCGTCTCAACGTTACCTTCACATCGACACGGCACGCACACACGTACATTACGTCACATAGCAAGATGTTTAGGTCATCCATTCAACCAGGCCCAGTTAATCGTCACAATATGAGCTCAAATTATATTTAATATCGACTGCCCCAACGAACGAGGCAGTAACTCAAATAAAACGATTTTTCAGGGGGACACTTTTAAGTTTCGAACCGGATTTCTAATTCTTTTTTGAATCTTCTCAAATTCTTTTTTATGTAATATTTAAGATGATCTTACTAGTAATTGAGATGTTTTATTATAATTTACTTTCCTACCTACTTCGATATTACATGGAAAAAAATGGTTAACTGATTTATTAGTTTTGTAAAATTCATATCTTTATCTTTAAATATTGCATTTGAGATACTGCTGTTTTTGCTGTAGGTAGGCAATCATGGCCTAAACCTAAAAATGGTACTAACTCAAATACCTAAAATATTGAGTTACATTGGGGCAGTCGATATATTGTTGTAGTGCAATTGATCATTTCCAAACTACAAACGCTACACTACTTGTGGCGTATGGATGCGGAACCACCATTATCCATAAGGGCTCCATGTGGATAGTGGCGGTTTTGCATCTACATTCCACACTTGATATCGAAAATTATCTATCTACATAATTAATAGCATTATGCCTAACACACGTCATTTTAAAAGTTATTCGGAGAAACCTCTGCCGAATCTTGACCACCGAGTCAACCTAAAAGAGGATAGAAAATCGAAAAAGTTTCAATAAAAAACCGCAGTTGGTCAGTTTATATGGAAGTTTTGGAGATTTGGCAGCAGTCAAGGATGCCAGGAGAACTTTGGGCAGTCGGCCTTAAGCCTGAATGGTCACTATCGCCAAATAATCGGCTGAATTCTTAAATAAGCAGCATTGCTAATACAATATCATTGTCAATATCATTTTTCAATATCATTTCAATATCATTTCAATATCATTATCATTATTGTAAATAGGGCTCGACAGGGGGATACGAGATGGGCACCCAGAATTCTACAGTGGAGGCCCTGGACGAAAAATAGAAGCATCGGAGGATCTCCCAAAAGGTCTGATGACATAGTTCAGCAAGCAGGAAGAACCTGGCTGCGAAGGGGGAGAAACAGAGATGAATGGAGGAAAATGGAAGAGGTCTTCATCCAGCAGTGGAGGCAAAAAGGCTGAGGAAGAAGACAAAGAAGAAGATTGTTATTTCTGTATCTTGACAGTTATTGTATGACATCGTAAGCCGCCAATTTTTAAGTTTTAAACAGGTTTGAAATAAATGAATTCAATCAATTAGAAAGCTCATTATTCATAATTGTGAATATCTCAAGGTTTGTTTACGTTTGTTTAGAGCTTTCTGATTGATTGAATTAAGTAATTTAAAAAAATATTGATTATTTTATTTGTATATTGATTATTTTATCTACTTTTATATGAGTATTTCACCTACATGTTTCAGAAATACCTTTCCATCGTCAGGGTTTTACATGTATATGTTATATGTTATACATATAATATATAACATATACATAAGGTATTTCTGAAACATGTAGGTGAAATACTCATAAAAGTAGATATATACAAATAAAATAATCAATATTTTTTTAAAATGTTAATCTACAATGTTGCTCCATCATTTGAAAAAATAATTAATTTTAAATCTATCAAACTAAAAACGTCAAAATTGGCTGCATTACAATGTTATCCAATAACTGTCAAGATAAAGAAATAGCAATATTGCTTATTGTAGAATAATGACAGTCATGCAGTTTTAAAATCAGTCGATCGCGGTACTATAAATCTTTAACCGCAAGCGTGTTATTACTTCTGAATAGTATTAAAGAAAAGTTCATCTGCAATACTTTTCAAATATTTCCCCACAACTTTTCCAAAGATGAGAGGAGATACAAAGAATACCTCAGTTAAATATTTGCAACCCATTTTATTAATTTTTTTCTCAAGTTACTTTAATTCCCTTATTTCTGAGAATAGGATATCCCTGGATTAATCTGTTGATGACCTGGTCTACATCTTTCGCTGCATCCCGCAGTTCAAAGGTCCTTTGATCTGGTCAGACCATCGATTTGAAGATTACTCTCTGGCCTTCCACGATTCCAGTCGCCAGGTTATCAACCTCTTAGCGTGCTAATTGTATGAAAAAAAAATTGCACGATTGTGCACAATTTTATCTGGATTCTTAAATGTTCCAATATCAGCGTTCATATCACCCAAAAGATTGTTAGCCTCCTTTATTTAATAGACTCAGGTTTATTTCCCTCACTTGTTTACAATATCCGCGATATAATAAAATAATTAATTCGCACATTTAAGCACATGAAGTAAAGGTTATTTTTTTCTAATTTTGTCCTTAATTGAAATTGCATTTTTATGTGAAAATGTATTGAAAATCGGTGCCGGGTGTGAAGAGGCCATTGCTCCCAAATGAGTGAGAGTTTCAAACTTCAATAACTCGACTAAAAATAGCACCGCCATCTTGATTTCATTTAAAGAAGAGGGGTGAAAGTTTACGCCAGTACTGCTTCGGCATCCTTAGTGACCGGACTTCCGCGAATTGCGCAAAGTGAACCCACAATTTTCGACTTTCCAAATTCGTACGTGTCCATAAAGAGGATCATATCTCCGAGACCAATTATCCTATTCGAGTGAACAAGTGTGTTGTTTCGATGATAAGTATATTCGATGGAATCTTCCTAACTTCCAAGTAAAGTTAATATCTTAAAAACTTAAAAAGATACGAGAATGAAAAAATTTTCCAATTTTCATAAAATGTTAAAATATATTATAACGTACAATCAGAATTACAAAAATCGGGAACGAATAAGTCGAACATAAAATTTCAAAGGGAATGACATTGAAGACGCAGGACCCGTACCCAAAACCAACGCGCAGTACAGTTTTTTCATTTAAGAAAGACTATCCATTTAGTATGTGTTAGCCGTGTACTAGGTACACTGTTTCGATGTGTTGGTGTTTTATACCCGTAAACACCAATGCAACGAAACAATGTGCGTCGTACGCACAGCTTACACATACTAATTCAACTGTCTTTTTTAAATGGAAAGATCTATATTGCCGCGAATATAGGCATATAATAACGGGTATGCGCACTCGGACATCTGGCGAGCGTGGGTCAAATATGAATGTGGATTCCGTTGCTACATTGTGGCTTGATATTATATTAAAATTTAAAAATAAAATGAAATATTTAGTTTTAAACCACTAATAATATATATTCCTCAACTAGTTTAGGTTTGTCTCAACCTTCATCAGGATAATTTAATATAGATATTTAGTCTATATTATGTTGTGCTGATGAAGGCTGTTCATGGTATAATAAATGGTTTAAAACTAAATATTTTATTTCATCTTAAATTTTAATGTAATTCTCTAAAGTTACAAATGTATTAAAGAACTTTAAAAAAATATTTAGTTTAATTTCAATATATTATACACGATTAAAGTTTTTATTTTAGAATATTTTATTAGAACTATATTTCCTGTTCCTGATATTCCTGAAAACTGTTGCAATATTTAATGAATTTTAGGTTGTTTAACGACAATTATTTATTTATCTCGCTGTAACTATAAATATTGGAATTGGAAAATAAACAAATCATATTTTATTAAGATGAATTATAGAAGACAGATACGAAACTACTTGTATATGAAAAACGGATATGGAAGTCTTTTATACGATGATCCAGGGCTTACAAAAAATATAAGCTGGCTTAAGTGACCACTCTACACAATGCAATTTATCTTAATTAAATAATCCCGGAGTGAAAAACTCCAGTGATTGTGTTCTCAGAACATACATATAAAAATTTTGTCAAAAATAAATACTGGTCTATAAATAATTCAGGAGTTTTTTCAAGAGAATTTCAAAATATCGTATATACTGCATATATTTATACTCTTATACTGCTTATACCTGATACTTTTACTGCTTATACCTTTTACTGCTTATACATGTACTAAATATTTTTATATTTTATATTTTACTGTTCATAGGTTCATATCTGATATTGTTCAATATATTTCATTAATATTAGGTAATATTATTCTTTTTTTGTTATAAAACACGTGCTATGACTTTATATTTTTATATCTTATATGTAGGGACTGCTCATACTTGATATTTTTTATATACTTCTTTCTTTATTACAACATTTTTATATGTAAAAGCCTATAACGGGCGTGAACAAATAATACACTAAAAAAAAGAATATTAATATACTCCATATTAAAAATGTAGAAGTATCATTGCCAGCTGCGAAATCTATGTATACTATTTCATGGTAAGGAGTACAGATGTCTGAGAAAAAAATTCTGCAAGGCGAGGAAAAATGATATTGAGTAACACACCTGCAATAATTCGAATTCTGCATTTTTGACCTTCGCGTAAAAGAAATCGATTCATTTAAAACATTATTTCGTGGAATAATTACGACATCTACCGGGTCATTATTATCAAAAACATAAAAGATTGAAATTAATGTAACGGGTTTTGAAGGAAAATTATCAATTAATTAAGATATATTGATATTTAAAGTTACATTAATTTTTTTTTCACATTTTTTACTACGACGTTATGAACCAACGCAATCAACTTTACAAAATACTCTGTTTTAATGTTTGGAACCGTTAGGGTAATTTGGTTGGGTGGTGCCGGGCCGGGTTTTATATTATATTCATTCCTATAGAATGTCAACAAAATTTTAATATTTCAACTGACGCGATAACCGCACACTTTCACACGGCAAGTTTGTCTTATGCTGCCACGCGACATTTTATTGAAGGTTGCCATGCGACTCCTTGTTACGAGTTGTCATGAAAATTTTCATCTTCGATCAATAAATGTTTGTTTTATGTTGTCACCGGCTCAACATGTATTTGGTTTTCATTGTTTTATGGACACACCAAGACGTTTGTAACCTTTTTGGCAGCCTACAATAAAATAGGCATCCAATATAACTACCAATGTACGGCTAGGTCAGGAACAAGTGTACCAATATGTAATATATCTGGATGGACGTCTGTCAGAGCGTATGAAGGAGACGGAAGATAGAGATGAAACGCAGGATTAAAAGGAAAGCGTCTTGGAGAACAATGTAAAACCGCTAATCGTAAATTATCGCGTTATTGACACTTGTTTATAAGATACCAATGAATCTCAGAAGAAATTCTAGAAACATTTTTAATCAAGATCCCAGATTCCCGCAAAAGGCGGAACATTGCATAGTACAGTTACAGTAACAGAACTTTACAGTAAATAATTAAAAATAATAATATAAATAGAACATATTTAAGATAAATGAACAATATAAAAGAAATGAACAGTAGAAATATACAATATATGTAAACAATGATTAGTACACAAGCAAACAATGTACAAACAGTAACAATTAGAGACCTTTAAAATAAAGATATTTAAACCAATACACCAGATTAATATAATACCAAAAAATAAATATAAAAAATAAAATAAAAACATATTTAAAGGGGAAATGAACAATAATTAGGGTACTTTAAAATAAATAAATATATATAATTCAACAATAAATAAACATATAAAAAATATCTTCGTTCTTGAGACACCTACAATATAAATCTTGATTAATGATGTCCCCCTGGGGATAAAATCCAGTGTCTTGAAAAATTTGAATATACTCGTACGAACACACAAGGCACGTTGAGAGTGAAATTTTAGAATGCAACGAAACGCTCGCGCTCCGTGCAACGGGAATACAGCCTAGCTCGGTGAAATAAAAGTTGCAGGAAGCGCGCTTTGATCATCCCTGATCGACTGTCGCCGTTATTGGAGTAAGAGTCGCCCTCCCGCGGCTAATGTCATGTAGATTGGGACCATAATTTACGAGGCTGGGGTCGCGGGCGAGCCGAGGTGAGGTGTGGGCAGCTAAAAATGCCGGCTCGATCCCGGTCCGGCGCGTCACGGGAGAGTCGCTCGGCGCCCGCACTACTGAATGGAGTTGATTAGGGATTAATTGATCGCTTTCCGAGTCACATCGTGTCGGCCCGGCCGGCTGCCGGCCTCCCCCGCGCGCTTAATAACTCAAATTATTGTTCCTGGCAGACGATAGCGGGCCACTCTGCCCATTAATTAGTAACACAAAACTTGCTTCGTTTCAAAGGCGCTGTAGTGTCGGTCGGTCGATGCGCTCGGACGTGCGGATCGCCAACTAGATACCTGGAGAAATTGGAAGTTTTCTGCTGGAAGATGAAAAAATACGAACCCAATCACACCGCAAAATATCCAAACAAACTGGACACGAACAAATTTACTGTTTCCGGAGATAGTTTGTAGAACTGCATAATCACATGTGTGAAAATAAAACATTCGTACTGTTGTAATCGGCTACTACTTTGTGGATACTCATCAAAATTAGATTAAACAAAAATTTACTGGGTTTAAATTTCCGTAACACCAACTGGTTGTGGAACCGCCGTTTTTTCTACGATTCATCCGTTTTAGAATACAAATCTAAGTTTTTTTTTCCTCCACCTAAAACGATCAATTAATACAACGAGATTCAATAATATGGGTGAATTTTTCATGACTTAGGGCCGGTTGTTCGATCAGTGGTAATAGTAATAGTTACCTAAGGAAAAATTAAAGATTTTTTCATTTTTCTTCAGTCAAATCACCTATAATCGTAAAAATCTATGCTTTTGGCTTCAACTGCCATATTACGAGAACCAACGATCAAACCACCAGCATTTAGGAGCGATTTAAAAACGAAATTTTAACACATGTTTACCATAAACTAAATTCAGTTGCGTAGAGGACCGCTCCATGTTACATGATAGGTCTCGTTGACCTTGAACCTTACCAACTCTACACTTAGGTCCACGTTCTTTTTTTTTATTTCTCAAAAGTAAAAAGTATATTATGTAACACATTTTTTATAAATTTAATGTAAAAATTTATAATTTAATTTAACACAAAGACTGTCTTTGGGGGTCACTAACGACCTGTTGATTATCCGTAGGTTGGAGAATAATATGAAAAACAACTCATGTCAGTGAGAGCGGAGGATTCACCGTAATTTCGAAACGAGACTCGTCGCTGCTCACCAAATTCCAGACGGTTGATTATTGTCCAGACCATGAGTCAAGTGGTTCAGTCCGTGTATCCACTTTTATATCCGATGAGTCAGAATCGCCCGCCACCGTTTCTCGAATATGTAGGTTTTATATAATATAAAATATACAAAGAAAAAATATTAGACAAAATAGTTTAGCAACTTTATATATATATATTTGTTGTGCTATAGTGTCGTGTGTATAGTTCTAATGCTAGATCCTACTTTGTGTTAAAAAAAAGGAACTTAAGGGGTTACTCCACATTGAGGCATCAAAAAATTTTATATTATGTTGACTTTTGCACAAATGATATTCGTTTTATTATCACTGTTTACGGCTTCCGTTGTTTCACATTTTTCATTAATAAATTATTTTGAAAATTTCAAAATTTCGAATCATCGGGTGGATCATGTGGAGCATCAAGCACCAAAGTCCCTGCTGAACTCAAGGCCATCAGGGCGAAGGAGCTTAGGAAGGCCAAAATTAAGATGGAGTGACAACGTGCTCAAAGACATCTCAGCCTTGGAGCTTCAGAACTGGAGAGAGCTGGCACTAAACCGAGATGAGTGGAGGAAGATTATTGAGGAGGCCAAGACCCACCAAGGTTTGTAGTGCCAAGAGTGATGATGATGATGAATATTATTTATATTCATAAAAAGAAAGTACTTAAAAGATTAAAAACTATTAGCAAAACGGATTTACTTATTTATAATATTCAATTTGCTATTAACATTTTTCTAATTTCTAATTAATCTAACTGTTATCCTATATTATTTGTATGTAAATATTATAAACGCTTGTTGATATCAAAAGAATGGTTTGTATCCAAAAGCTGACTGGCAAATACATTATAGATATTGCTATTGAAACACCGTGAATGCTCCTTAATTCTAATATCAAAATTTCTACAAGTTTTACCATTTGAATCATTATTACAAAATAACTTATAAATACCCATCTGTTTTTTAAATATCATCTTTATCCTTATTATTATAGAAAGCTGGTTGTATAGATTTTGGGAGGTTTTCAATTATTCAATAGATAGTTGTTTTATTCAAAGTGTTTTATTTTTATTAATAAAAATAATGTAACCACTAAGATATTTTGTTCTTATTGGAAAACATATTTTATTGTTTGTTACTTATGGAGTTTCATCTTTAACGTACACTTGAATGTTTGCTGTCATTGCATATGTTTTATAATCTCGTGTTCCTATCGTCGAACTGTATTTTTCCACCAACCACTTTCTTCCCGTGTAATATTATTTTGTAATAGGTACTTGAATAAAAGCCGATTGCCCTAACAATCCCCGCTCAATGGGGCTAAAAGTGAAAAGTGAAAGCTGTGAAACGTTCAGTAAATTCAATAATACTTCAATAATAAATACTTCTGATTTCTGGATGTAACATTTTATTTTAAGTTATTTATTTTATTTTATTTATTTCATTACTTTATTATTATTATTAAGGGGTTACACCACTTTGTCATTTTTAAAAAATCTTTGGTTGTAACAATAATTTAAATCGTCACTCATTCAAAAAATTCCAAAAATGGAAAATGGAGTTCTAGCTTATGTAAGAGTAGTTATATAGTCTTCATTTGCCATTTTCACTAGCAATTATAGACAAAATGCCAAATGGAGAATAGCAAATGGAGTTACAGTACATTCAATAATACCTAGCAACGAATTACTTTATTTTTTGGGTTTTTTCCGAAACTCTGTTTTTCACACTAGTGGAGATGATATCTCAAAAACTATTTTGCTGATTTTATTCAAGTGTTGCACCTTAAAAACTCACCATTTTCTTATAAATTTTTAACTGAATTTTTAGAAAAAAAATCAAAATTATTTTCAAACTAATCTCATTCGCACAAAAAACACTGATTATTTTTAATACGCTTCAGTATAGACGTAACATCATTTGACAAGAAAATTATCAACTTTCTCATTTCACTCTAATAATGGCGACATGATTATCTCGACACGGAGAAGGACCTTTGCGAGACAGCACATTACTCCGCCATTTTGAAATAATAAAAAAATGTTAATGAAAAATACTAACCAACGTACCTATGCCATAAATAATGATAATAAAACGGACTTTATATGTTAAATAGTTACGTCAAAAAATATTATGAATTTGAATGTATTTTTTGATACCCAAGGTGGTGCAACGAAGCTATTTGTAAAGAAAACATGGACCCATACATGTTTCCCATGCAAATATCTTCATCTCTGTGAGACTTCTATAAGTTATCTTGATTAATAACTATTCCTCTGTGGAGAAAATCTAGTAAAATAATGTTCTTAGAACATAGATGCATTTAAAAATATTGTTAAATAAATATATATACATATGTATATAAATAAAATTTCATCTGTCGATGAAAGATTCTGATACTCTCGAAACTTGAGTAGCCAAACGAAAAATTAATATTTAACATATGTAGAGATAACATCTTAGGTTATGTTTTTCCCCCAATTCAATGACCATTACAAAATTACACAAAATTGGTAGGTATGCAACAAATTAAAACTAATTCCATCACTTTTTTATACTTTCGTATTTTTGTAGATATAATCTTTACTTTATTTACTTTTATATAGATGCCCTTAAAATACGTGTATATTAATTAAATCACAAAGTTAATTGATATATTTCGATGCTTCGTGCAGGGCACCAAAAATTAGTTTTTTTGTTTAAGGGCCAAAATAGTATATTCGAAAATCGTTGAGGCTTTCCATTTCGTGTTTTAAACGCGAAACGGTGGCGTTGAGAGTGCTTCCTGCTGCGCATGTGTCGGAGGCACAGCTGATCTTACGTTATTGAACTCCCAAAGTTGCCCTATCCGCGGCACACGATAGGGCGGGAATGTTGGGGGAAACCAAGCAAAAAGGTGTATCGCTTTCATATTGCGGTAGATATATAATTCACCTCAATTGTGGCACATTTCGCTCGACTGCTGAATTTCACATGCGGCAAACAAAACAAATACCATGTCGCGGATAGGCTTAACATTAAAGTCCCGATCACGAAAATCTTGTAGATGGAAAAGCAGCGGCGGATTCGTAGAAAAGACGTTTGCATCTTTACGGCGAAAAATTGCATAAATATGAATACTCTTTCGCTTTCGATGTAAAGGAATGATTTTAATATGCTTTTAACGAACTTCTATTTATTTTGAGGGAAACGACCCTAGCACATACATACATGGGTTACGTCCAGATTGGAATAGAAGAATTTTACTTACAACTGCGAATTTGTTCAATATCTTATCTGCGGTGAAAAAAATCAATTTGTCTGAACATGTCATTGGGGATATTTTGACGGAGGATTACCTAAATAGTAAACATTACTACCAACAATTCAAATAGATTGTTGGAAAATTCAATATAATAATAATATACAATATAAATTCCACATAAAATATTTTTATGTTAGCCATCATGGGGCATTTATTAATAAGGACATTCACATTCAATAATACTGGTAATTTGTAATACCATACTTGGTGCAAGTATATTTATATGTCCTCAAATCATATTTCTTGTTCTTGCGTGAGTTGGGCTCAAAGTGCAAGACTGAAAATATTTTTTGTACTTCTTATATGCTAAAACAAACAACATACTAGTAGTGAAGATCCGCGACTATTCGCGACTACCATTATAAAAATATCTTACTATTCATCCGCTATTTAATTATTTACATGAATTTGAGGTAACTTAACGTTTCTTTACAATATCTCTCAATTAAAATTGTAAAGAAGATAAATTTTTCAAAAATACTTTCAATGAAATAAAATTTTCTTCAAATTTAATATAAAATATATTTTTTACAAATATCGTATACTTAAAAAATTGATAATTTGTATACATATCTGAAATAAATTTATCGTGGGAGTTTTTACACGTTTTCACTCACGGACACACTGATAAATTTAATGATATACCAGGTATAACAGAGCAAGACCCCAGTACTCCACAGGTAGATTCCTACCTTAATTATGTTATTAAAATATTTAAGCGAAAATGTCGTAATATCAAAATTTATGAAAGTAAGCGACTTTGAAGTTTGAATTGTTGGATAATTAATTAAAAACTTACAAAAAATATCTGGTTCACATTTCATTTTATTTGACTTTTATTTAAACAAATGAATTTTTAATATTCGATATAAGTTGTGATATAAATTATAAGTAACAGAAATATTGAAAAAAATGCAAACTTTGATGTAGCTAATCTGCACAGCTATTGATATTAGGACAATATTACCTGTACATTTTCGACTCAATTTAGGTAGGAATTTACCTACAAAGTATTATACAGTAGTCGGCAAACATCTTGAAATTTTAAAAGGGAAGTTTGCGCATGTACCATTCCACCAACGAGACCCAAATTTTGTCTTCTGCGCATTCCCCCACTACGCCAAAAAATTTCAAGAATTTAGTTCGTTTAATTCTGTATATCCAAAAAAGTTGATTTACCAAAGACAATTAGTATATTTTAAAACAAAATTTTAATTTATTTATTTTATTTTATAAATTTATATGCTTTAGGTATTCGATGTTACACGTATTGGGTTATTACTTTGTTATTCTTAACGATATTTAGCCTTCTTCCTCGACGATCTCTCGTTATAATTAATAACATCTGCGATGTTATTAATTATACATCCGAACGTAGCTGAGGAGCCCTATTCTGGAAGCGCACAACTTTCCACAAGTTATTGAAACCACTTCCATTGTTTTACGATTCGTACCTTATTTTATAGATAAGAAGATTGTACGGCATAAAAACGAATATTTTAATCTTATTTTACTTAATCCCGACATCTTTGACCAACACAAGAAAATAAAAACCTTAATTCACTTGAGATATGTGCTTTAAAAGGAAATGCGTTTTATTTATTTATTTGCACAATTGTTCATGCTAGTTATCTTTTTTAAGCGAATTGTACTAGGTATGGTTCACAAAATACTCCACAGCTAGATACTATAAAACACTCCACAGACACATAACATTTGCAACGAAATACATTTTTGACAAAATCACGATGTTTAACTACGAAAGTACATTTTGAGTGCACCCACAACCAGCATCGTGTAATAAATACGTGTAAGACCTAATTTTATTATATTCATTCGTGTGTGTATATACAGTATCTCGTATTTAGTACCAAAAACTTCGAGGAAGTCTTCATCATTCAATGTTGAATAGAAATATTCTTTACTTTGGATGAAATGTCGACAGTTAGGGAGATAAGCGATATCAAAGATTGCATGTTTATTTCAATATTTCTGACTTAGTTTCAATATATCAAAGATTGCATGTTTATTTCAATATTTCTGACTTAGTTTCAATAAAACGTTGGACTATCACTTCAGTAACTTATATGGAATATTAAAAATTCACGCATTTGAGACAAGGCGAGGTTTTTGTCATTTATTTGACTTATATTAAGGCGAATGACTTTTTGATATTCCATAACTGCGTTACTGTAATGGTAATACAATTTTTTAATATTCCGTAGCAGAATTAATGTAGTGATAATCCAACGTTTTATAATAATCTGAAATATTGAAAAGAATGCCAACTTTGATGTCGCTATCTCCGTATCTGTTGACATTTCACCCAAAGCGAATCTATTTAAAATTGAATAAAGAAAACTCTCCAAAAATTTTTCTTCTAGCTAAGGGAACCCTATATAATGTGTGAAAAAAATAGACTCATTTTTAAAATCAATATTGAAGTTACAACTACATTTTTCATGTTATCTTTATGGGTGGAGCATAGCAAAAATCTTTGGTTTTACCAGGTTTTGTGAATCATTCATTTATCGCAAACGCATGACGATACTATGGCAACCAATATCATTTGTGACGTATAGGTTAGTTGTGTTGTTAATATCCGATTAACCAGATGGTGATTTTCAAATTTCCGATTTGGTGATGCGGTATCTTCCTAGGGGTTAGTTTCCAAATGCGACAATAGGGTCGCGCATTAACTCTCTGTATCAAATGTCCAAATCCTAACTACAAATTGGAACTGAATTGGGATTTTAACATACCCACCATATTGTTCTAACCTTGCAACCACTTTAGACGTCTATTCGGATAGATATTTTTAAGTGGTAAAATGTTTAATGCCATAACATAAAATTTAATAGAATAAACCGACTTTGAATAATTTTTAGAGTGCAAACGCAAAATAAAGATTTGACGTAGACCACTAATATCTATACAAGTCGATTTTTTACCCACGATACTGTACATTGCATCTGTTGATAGTATATTTTTTATTATTAAAATAAAATAGTATACATATTTGTTTAGTGTTTTATTATTTAATGGTAGTGAAATAATATAAATCACATCTTAATAATAATATCTCCATCGATGTTTTTCATCAGCTGAAACTTGTAGATGAAGAAAATAAATTTTGGTTAAAAGCGATCGTTATATTTATTATACTAATATTTATAATAAATAACCGTAAAAAAATTTAGGAAAGTTTCAATAATTTTTACTATCGATGCGTAAAATTTACATTTATTTTAAACAATATTATAACTGACAGTAAGCATCACCGACGTCAAATGACAGTAAGTCATGTAACTTTGCTTCTTTCTCGCATAGGTCTCTCGCATATATACGACGCACACCAATATTTTTATTGGTACATAATACATGCCTGGAGTGCCAAGACCAAAAAATCGACCTATGACGATGTTTGAAGAATTTGGGTCAGGAAGCGGGTGAGATATCACGTAGAAAGTTGTTAAAAGCGATTGGGACGGCCAGGGTTCTGAAGACTAACTACGCAAAATTTGAGATGGCCTTCAATTAATCACATGACTAACAGAATACTGAGTACAAAATACATTAAAAACAATAATTTATTATTTAATTCTTAGCCCGCCATCTTAATTAATTACATTACATTAATTACAAGTGTCTTCGGCCTACTCTTGCAACATACATATATGTATATCTAGTGTATCAATGTAATGTGATTGTGTAAAAATATGTACATAAATAATTAAATTAATGTGTTTTATGGGACGACACGTAATGTGAAGGTTATGTAGATATGTTTTCCTAGGGTCCTAGAGTAACTTTACACAATTTGGTGTAGATTGTTCAAAGATTGGGATTATAAAGAGAAAAGATAGACAAACAACCAGACACACAAACATTCAGTTTCATAAATAAATATAAATGTTATAACAATATTTTTTCAGAAAACAGTATAATTCTCTATAATTATAATTCTGTATAATTCAGGTCTCGTCTACATTTTGTATAAAATCAACAAATTTACGTTTATTTTAAAATATACGACAATTTCTAATACACCCATATAAATTAATTTCCTTCAAATTAAATTTTCAAGGATGCAGTGAGAATTACCCAAAAAATCCATTACTACGTAGGGTCCTACTTTCCTAATGCTAAATCAACACAAATTCGAAGGAGAAATAGGTATCAAATCTAGAGACAGTGAGACAACCATGAGACAGGTATAATTGTATTTGAAAACTATTAAGCAATAACAGAGAACTACTCCTTTGAAATAACGTTCAATATTTGTGTGAAAAAATCGTCAGCAAAAAGCTACAAGCTCTTTGGTAGTCAATATTCAGCTGAGATTGTAATTCAATAATTCAACAACTCTTGGTCACAGTATACTAAAGCATGTCTTGGTGCACGGGCTCTCAAATTCAATATAGATATTTTGAAAAGCAAAATATGATAAATAAAAAGGACCAATAAGGATAAATCAACCTTTATAAACCTGTCTTAACGTTTGTTTCTTTCGACGATTAATTTTAAAAAAACATTGGTTAGTTATATTTAATGCTACATTTGTTTACGATAATATAAGTACAAAATCACTTATTTGCCTTTAAAATTTAATCATTGTGCAGTGTACAATAATTTTTGTGTACTCTAAGATGGACGGCCATTGAAAATATGTACTTAGCAGATTCTGAGCAGAGTCGTATTAGATGTGGAAATCTAGCAAATATTTTGGATATCTGTCCACTTAGGGGGAAAAAGTTGTTATCGAACAACCATACGAGTATATTGCTTATGAATTATTTGCACAGTTTACGTTTAAAGATGATAGTGGCCGCAGTTTACACGTACGCTGATTCCAGTTTTAGTATACAGGCATTCCAACGGAACGAAACAATGAGTTCTTACTCTATTCTGATCGGTGGATGACTCAGAAATGAAAACAGATCCATTGTATACTATAATATAATATAATACTAAAACCATTACGAAAAACAATTAGCATCCTACTGAAGCGAGTGAAGAAGGACTACGGTACGTATTTGGATGAATACATTTAACTACTAATATATAATCAACTCAGAGTTTTATTTAACTCATTGTTTAAACAATATTTAAAATACAATACGTACTACATAAATATGTACCTATGAGTACATATGAATGAATGAATACATTGGCGTCATGTATAGATTTCAGGAAAAATATCGGATAACGACGCGACGGCAGAATGAAATTATTAAAAAAATTTTGCGACCTGATTTATGTGTGTGCCTCGCTAAATTTTGGTCAAATATGCTGCGTTGTATTTCTATGTCCATAGTTTTTTTAATTTTTAAATATAGTAAATGGTTTGAAATGAAATAAAATTGAATATCGTGCCACAATTTTTTTAAAAGCCAAGCCAACAAAAATTTTTAATGGGGTGAAGAATGTATTGCGGTGATTTCTTCCGAAATTTCCGTCGGCGTTAAATCTTTTGCTAACCATTTTCGAACCAATAAGAATACAGATTTAAACACATTTTGCCAAAAAAAGTAAATGGTAAAATAATATTGGTAAATGGATAAAAAAATTTGGAGGGATTTATAAGACGAATTCAACAACATCACGCAGCAAAATTTTTATATACTCGTAATTTATCGATATTTATGCATCAGATTGCGAAAATTTTCAAATGCGAATAAAATTTTGTATTGATAAAAATAAATTGTAAAATAAATAAATCAAAAATTCACTCGGTTTAAGCCACAATGTTTTTGGCACCACGAACCGGTTCGGAACCGCCGGTCCTTCTTCAGGGTAAAATACTGACTAAACATTACAAAATATGGGCAATTATATGTTTTGGCAACTTTTTAGTGTGTCCCTGCCATCCGACATTATTTTCAACAATATTTATATTGTATCTTTTGAGTGTTTTTTTAATTACTTATTTTTATTTGTACAATTATTTCAATTTTAATGTACATTTATTTTTAATATAAGTGCGTGATAAGGAGAAAAACATAGTATTGATTTAAAAATATGTTTTTGTATTCAAATCATTTGTGTTACACAAGATTCTCAGTGGAGCTATTGATTCTCTTTCTTTATCTCACATCAATTTGCATGTTAAACCCCATATAAGAAACCCGGAGTTCTTTAGAATAATCCAGCACTCTCTCCCATTATGTCGTACTTACAATACATATTGTGCTGACCGTGAGGTCGATGTTGATATTCTTGCAGACAACCTATCATTATTCAAAATGTCACCCCTTCACAACATCCATTTTTTTGACAATAACCTAAATCCATTGAACACGTTTACCAATTATTTAGCTAGATATTTTTACAAGTTCGCATTGCATTAATACTCTAAAATATATACATATATGCATGTTTATTTACGCTAAGGCAGGTCGAAGACATTCGTAATTGGGATTATACATGTATCCATTATTCTGATAGCATCTCTAATAAAAAATAAATAAATAAAAAAATGGCTCACCGTAAATAATAATAATAATAATAATAATAATAATAATAATAATGTGTTTACTCCAGCGAGACATTATTATTGTTAGATTACAAATCACATACCTATTGGTTATATTGAGGCACACGGAGAGAAAATATAAAAAGGAAGAAAAAGAAAAATAATTAAAATAATAAAGAAAAAAGAAGGAAAAGGTACTTTAAAAAAAATAAAAAAAGATAAAACAAGGACCGAAATGGTTTAAGCACGGTTGAGGTTACTAAAAATATAGTGAATTTAAATTTCAAAAACTTACCGATTTAATTTAAATTTAAACCAAGTGAATTTACGCTTAATTTAATTTGTAATTAAAAACCACATAGTCAAAGTCGAATACAATAATCTTAATTATATTTTTATTGTATTTGAATTAGGCGCAGGTCAGGGCGCGCGGTAAGGCTTTGCAGAAGCGATCCCTTCGAGATAACAAAATGACAGAACGAATAAAAAATGTATTTGGTGGCACTCCGCATTCCCTGGAGTGATACGCGTTGACTAATTGAGCAAACGGATAAAGAATTCCACTTAACATTCCTCGCGCCGGGGCCGCCGCTGCTGGAGGACTCGCAGCCGTGAATCCGCCAAACAAAGTTTGGAGCCACCGCGGACAATGGGAGGTGTATTTGGTTGCAGCTGAACAAATTGCGCAAGTTTAATTGGCTGCGAGACTACCGGGGATCCATCAGCTGGCCGGGCAGAGGTTTATCAGATCATGAGTGTGGATACTCATCAATTAAATACCATTGTCCAAGTTCCTACTTGTACACGTGCAATTCAATATCATTGTTCTCTGATTTTCTGGTCGCGACTCTTAGAAAAAATATTCTCTATACTTGTACCTGTATCGTTAAATATATTTAAAAAATTCTGTGTACATGTATGCACAGGGTGTAGCAGATTTAGTCCACAATACTTTACAGGTGGATTCCTACCTTGATTATGAGTCGAAAATGTCCAAGCAACCATGACCTATAAAGATATATGCGACATCAAAGTTTGTATTTTTTTTCAATATTTATGACTTATTTTTTGCAATACGTTGACTATCATTTCAATAACTTATATCTAATATGAAAAATTCATTTCCTTTACTACGAGTCAAACAAAACATTCCAATTGGAAATTTTTCAGGGTTTTTATTATTTTATTTAACTTTTATTGAAACGAGTGTATTTTTCGTAATCGATATAAGTTACCGTAATGGTACTTCAACGTTTTGTAAAATATAAGTCAGAAATGTTAAAAAAAGAAAACTCCATAACTATTATTATGCGATGGTTGCTTGAACATTTTCGACTCATAATCAAAGTAAGAATCTACGTGTGAAGTATTGTGGACTAGCTCTGTTACACTCTGTATATACATGTATAGAGAATTTTTTTATATATATTTAACGATATAAGTACATGCATAGAGAAGAGTCACACTAAGAGTACACGGTCCCCACTGTCGAATCGGCAAAAATTATTTTTTCTGTATTTCTCAGCATCGACATCCAATACAAATAGATTAGTTGAAGTAAATCGCGTCCACAAAACCAATTTCGGCGACCGTGCTTTCGCGGTGGCTGTACCAAAGTTATGGAATAAACTACTTATGAACTGAGACAAACAGACACCTTACCACAGTTCAAAAAACAACTAAAGATGCACTTGTTCAGAAAATCATATAAAAACCTATAGAATCAGACCGTTACAAAACAACCTAATGTTTTCCACTCCTAGTATGCACTCCGCGAAAACACCTGGTTCTTCCTACTTTTCTTTCTTCACTCCCAACTATTATACTTTTAAACGTTCATTCCATTTTTTGCATATCATCTAGTGAATAAGTAATAGTAAATAAAAATTTTTAGCCAGTAATATTTTTTTGCGTGAAACACCGTTGAGGTGAGTACTCGTGAAAACTGCGCTATATAAACGATCCAATTATTAAATTTATTATTATTATATTAATGGAAACCATGCCATAAAACTGCTGTGCAGTTTGGCATATGAATATACGTAAGTATATGTGTAATAAACAAATAAATAAAAACTGAAAAAAAAATTACCCCAAAATATTTATATCCGAATGGTGAATGATAACCATATTGATTACTATAAGTCATAATACATTCATATTATTATATTGACTCATCGGCTCAACGAGATATAAATCTTCAACGAAATTCGTATGTGTTACAAAAATAATTATTTTAATGGTACTTCTAACCCCGAAGCGTAAACAAACCCAATACAGACTTGGATGGAAGGAAGTGAAATGGAGTCCTATTTATAACTTGCACGTGCTGCGGGCGCATATGCACGTACATGCATCCTGAATGCTCTCCCCAAACATTTCCAAGTCCGGTCTTCTGACAGCAGGAACAAAATGTATAGATCACAGATGGTAAGCTACCGGCGTGGGGTGGTTCAACTGGTACGACCAATACGAGTCGCAACACAAGATAACACAAACGAAGAAGATACCCGAGTTAAGTAAACCAAATTTAAAATGGCCAACTGTGTCCCATATAAACAATTAAACGTCATTCACAATATTTTTTAGTATGTTCACAGTCTCACGAGACTCAACTAGTTATAAGAGAAACATCAATATATGAAATTATTTTTATTGTATGACCCAGGGCTTGCGACCTATATGAGCTGCCTTTAGTGATCACTCTACACAATGCGACGTTCACCGATTCCATCAAATTTTCAAAACATACCAACATATAAAAATAATTTTAAATTTTTTAAAGAATACATTAACTCGAATTTGTTCCCAGAGTGATCATTATTAATTAATATACTTAAATTAACAATGCCTCATAGAAGCGAAGCTATTATATGGGAAAGCTATTTATTTTGATATCACGTATACTTAAAAAGAATATTGTTTCATACTCTAGTAAATATATATAGTAGTCTCATTTACCAGCAGTACAGATATATATATATATTATATATATATGATATATATTATATATATTTTTTTTTTTTTTTTTTTTTATTTATCCATTTATTCTCTTTACATTTTTGGAATATCACTAGTCCCGCAAAACATCTTAATAGAGAGTTGTCTGCAAGTTCATTTTCACAATTTAATGTTACACTGTTACTAAATATCATTCATTGTATAACTAGGAGAGATAAAAAAAGAAACAATTTTAAGTACAAAAGAAAAATAATAATTTTTAAATACAAAGTAAAAAAAACAATGTTTGTACATTTATATAAATGAATAATATTAATCTAAATATAGAAAAAAACAATCATTACAGTAATAATACACTTCATTACAATAATAATAGAGTTCATATGACTCATGTCGTTTACTATCAACCACTTTCTAAGTTCTGCCACTGATTTTGGATATATTTATATAAATGAACAATATTAATCTAAATATAGCAAAAACCAATCATTCAATATCATTACAAAATAATACACATCACTTCATTACAATAATAACAGAGTTCATATGTAACTTATGTCGTTTGCTATCTACCACTTTCTAAGTTCTGCCACTGATTTTGGAGTCTTTAGACCTGTGGGAAAGGTGCTTTGTATTTTGTTCAAGAGCATGGGAACTAGATATTCAAATGTCTTCAGTTATTGTTATTTATTATTTGTTATTCTTTGAACAGTTAAAATCAGATTTGTATCGCACCTTGTGTTTCTGCCTTGAGCAACTACCTTTTTGTAAATTTCATTTTCTTGATTTTCTTTTATCAGCAGAAATTGAATTAACCCATGAACCGGTAAAATGTTGACAGATGAATATACTAATTTAATGTTTTGTCTTTGATCAAAAATATATAATACATGCATAGATGTTCATAACATTCCCATGAAACAGTAGGTATACAATATATACAAATTTCAATCATAATTGGCCATAGCGTAGTTGTATTAAATGAATTACCTAATGAGTTACCTAAATAAGACGTATAGGTACTAGATTCAAAAATATTGTGGTCGATCATGAATGGAAACGGTGAACGTTTCATCATGTAAAGTGATCACCTAACCCAGCCAATGACACGTCGCAAGCCCTTTTGCCCAAAAAATACTTTCATACATATTTACTTTCCCTTATAAATTGCTTCGTCCTGTGAGAC
Source organism: Agrypnia vestita (assembly GCA_016648135.1). Classification (NCBI taxonomy): domain Eukaryota; kingdom Metazoa; phylum Arthropoda; class Insecta; order Trichoptera; family Phryganeidae; genus Agrypnia; species Agrypnia vestita. The sequence goes on along the minus strand of JADDOH010013667.1, from coordinate 40,740 downwards.
ACCCATAATTTATCTTATTTAATAAATTATCATTCAATTGACATTTTTTGTCATTCATTCTTTCGTTATCTAAGTATTATATTGCGTGTAGGTTACCTACTAAGTATTTAATATATTTTTATTATTTACTGTCGGAAAAGGATGTTACACATCCTGTAAACAGCGTGACTCTCAATGCCTCAATCCTGCAATATATAAAATATTTGAATACGCTACCGGATAACATCAGAAAGATTGCAGATAAAAAATGCTTTTTTATCAAAATGGTGTATAAAAATAAATAATTTTAGCATCCTCCTCTCTAAACACAAGCGTTCGCTTCTATTTCTATACAAGAAATTGCAGTTGGACATTAGAGTTAGACATTAAAGTTGTAATATAAATAAAAATCTTATTTCTTCAATAAATATAAAATTATTTTCTGGTGATATTTTTCATACATATACCACTAATTTGTTGAAATACCAACATGTTTCCGGGCCAATGGTCCCTTCATCAGGATATAACGATTACTAAAAATTAAAAATTGAAGTTAAGACATTAACAAAATAAAAACTAAATACATATATTCAATTTACCTTAGAAATAAAAAAAATCTTGCATTAATCTCATGGATTCAAACATTTTAATAGTTAATAATAAAATGTAATTTAACGTATGTCTAAAGTAACATATGTATACATGCATAGTATAAACGATTCTTCTAATCATCTGGATATTCAAAAATTATCAGCTTTTTATTCCACGCTTAGTAGATGTTCCTGTTTAATGTTCCTTTATTTTTTGATTGATGATTGAATTAAATATTGTCAATGAAATGAAATGAAATTATTATATGAAAACAAATGAAAATTAATAATGGTTATAATTCTAAATTAATAGATAATATGTTAAATAAAGAGTATAAGAATTTTAATATTTAGTTTACCCACTAATAGCTGATATTGAAAAGCATTAGGTAGAAAATTGTATTTATAAATAATCAACATTCAAATTTAATACTTTAAAAGTCCCAAAATCTATAGAACCAGCTTTACTTTTTATTTTATTGTAATTATTTTTATATAGGAAAAGAATTAGAAATTTTTATGTCAGAGTTAAGGAACACTTAAATTATTTAAATATCAACAACTATTCTGCATTTTCTGATCATCTTTTGAAAACAAATCATTATTTTGATGTAAATGATTTTATACATATTTACAAGCAAATTTTAATACATGATAACAGTTGAATAAATTTGATAATTTGGAAATAAGAACAAGTATTAATAATACATTCAATATTATAAATAACCAGATTCTTTTTGCAAATGCTGATCTTTAATTTTTTTTAATTAGTACATAATTAGTTAATCATCTTCCATGTATTTATTGCTTATTTTGTTAATGTCTACATTTCAATTTTTAATTTTTATTATACGTTGTAACCTGAAGAAGGGATCATTGGCCCCGAAAACTCTTGATAATTCAACAAATTAGTGGTGTATGTATACAAAGTATATTCGTGTAAATTATAAAACTCTTATTGTTTGTGTATATGTATTATTCCTTTACCAACCAACCTTTACTAACCACAGCCAGCGTTTTCGTCCACATTATAATCAAACTGACAGCCTAGTTAATTATAGCATCCCAAATAGGGGCTGAGACTTGTAGAAGTGCATTACCAGCCATGCTGTGCACCTTCATAAGCCTCACTTGAAGCCATTATGTTGAATGAATACGAACGATATTTTGGGGTCAATATTAACATTAAGGAGAAAAGACCGATCGAGTACATGTATTGGCGTTCATCAAAGAACCACATGTTTTTGCTGATAATAGATAAATTGCGTTAATTTGAATGAATTAAAAACTTTGTATAAACCACTTGCAGTAACTTTACGTCTATCGGTTTCAATACCACTGTATATTAATAAAATAATTTTTGAACGGGGGCGCGCACCAAAATGGGAAATATATTAAACAATGGGTCATTCTTAAAATTTAAGTGATTATTGGTTGACTTTAGTATTAAGATATTTTTTGATTTCTAAAATTTTTAAGTTATCTAATCTAAAGCCTCTATTATTTATATGTAGAATCTCAGTATCGTTTTCTTATTTAAATGTGTAACCTGTCTCCAAAAGATGGTTCGCGAACATGGTTAAGATGTCTCAATAATAATAACTTATCAGAATTCATTAATTGAATAAAATTAATAATTTTGTCTGACCACAAAATTAACGCTATAAACATAGAAAATATAAATAAATTGTGTCTTCTTTTTACAAACAAAATCGAACAGACAAAAAACAATAAGCAATGAAAGGTTAATACTTCGTCGACGTAATTATAAATCTAAAGGAATGTAATCTAAATGAGACAAAACACACAAGTTATAATCACAATTATGAATTACGTTTTTTTTCAATACGTACATTAAAATTGATTCAATATAAATTAAATACACCGCTAAAAGAGGGCAAAGGACAACAAGCCTTTAAAAAACTACACTGCTCTCGGAACTTGCACCCTTGACATTTCTATTTCCGGTAGATTGCTGTTAACGGTAAACGGCAACTCGATCAATATGTCTCCGATATATTTTTGACATCCTCTTCAATTTACACCAATGCCGGCAGAAACATACAATATCAGAAGTACCGTATCTCAGATTGAATTTTTAATAAAGTTTCTAGTTAATAATTTGATAACTATAATGTTTTTAAAAGACCATTTATAAATATTAATATTTTTTAATATTTATCTGTAATGATAGTGAATTTAAATTAATTAATGGCTAAGCCATTTTTCGAACATATCGTTTCTTGAAAACGAAACAATGAATTTTCGTTGAAAAAATCCGAAAGTCCCGGTAGCTACTCAGTTTTATAAACGAATTTATCTTTTGCATTTTTTTCACTGACGCATTTCTATAGTTTGTGTATGTTCTATAAATCATGAACATCATTCAAAAAAAATTAACGTTATATCTACTATGCATGAAACAAACAGTGAAACGTTGGATTGTTATGTAATTTTTATTTTCAAAAATACGGACGTACCAAACGACATTAAATGGCATACGTAAATAAGAATATTATTATTATATGAAGGGTATAAAAGCAAAGGCAGCATTATCCCGCCGAGGTATTTCTGAGATAAATACAAAAAAAATGTAACTACTCAAGAAAATTTGATCTATGAAATCGACATTTTATTGGGAAATAAGTTAATATTATGAAAGAAATAAAATTTCCACCTCAGTTTTCCTCTTATATGCGTGTATAAATAAATATTTAACTTTTAATGTGAATATTTCTGTATTAGCTACTAAGTAGTGGACATTGCTGCTATTGCTATTTACATTATTTGATACTTTTGTCGTTGCTATAATGTTTTAGTCTTAAATCAACATCCACTCTCACTTTAGTGTGAAGCAGCCATTCCATCTTGTGACGTGACATATTCTTGGTGGTTAATTGTAGTAATGGTATTTTAACCGGTGACACACTAACCGTTATTTGAGATTTGTATCTGATTGGGTCGACGATTGGTAACTAATTTTTCTAAATTCAACGGGCAATTATATAACAGTATATAACAATTATATAACAGTTATATAACAATAACCAATCAACAATAAAATCAGACACAAATCTCAAATAACTATACCACATGTAACTGGTTAAAATAACGGTTTAACCATCACTAGTTGATTGGTTGAAGCGAATGTTTCTGGCTTTACTTTTTACACTATGATGATATTGCTGCCTTTGCATTTAATAGTGATTTGGAAACATAATTTTGAAAGAGATAGAACTATATTTGTATATATTATGGAATATTGAATTCGGTACATTTTAAATTAGGAATCCTCGGTGACAAACATTTTTTATTGTTTTTTTTTTGGATATTGCTATCTGCTTCTAACCCCTGAAATAATTGTCTTTATGTATTATATAAACACTGAGTAGGTACTTTGAACAGTTCCAACGCTAATGATAAAACATCTACCTTTCGATCTTTAAGCAAGTAAGCGACAGTTCAGCCAACAAATCAGTCACGCTCAATTTCATGCAAATACACTTTTTCTGCCGACTCCTTTACGACTCACACTTGTATTTTAAATTTATTTTAAGACATTTCCTTTCATACTTTCACGAGCACAGTCCATAAACTTCCACGAAAGGTATTATTTCACACAAGCGCACAAAATACCACAGAACATGACGCGGGAACGAAATCTGAGGCCGATGCTGGAGATTCCGAATCTCCAGTATCTACAGAACGTATAATAATATTTCCTCTGAAAATTTGTAGTTTGATACATATTAAAAACATGTGTTAACATAATTCTACTAAAAATATATTATTTCATACAAACGTTCACAAATGTTAAGACTAAATAGCTTAGACAAGACATTCTTGCTTCGGAAACACTTTAATTAAACCATTTACAATATTGACAAATTTATTAAAAACAGGTGATTGAACGTTTCAAATTCGTCGAAATCACGAGGCGCAGGTTGCCGACCTAAAAAATTGCAATCTTGCTCTTTGTGAATTGGACATTGTTACACAAATTTTCGTCGACAAACTTGTAAGGCAGTTAATTCAACATTTTTCATGTCGTATATACCTACATAAAATATGTCGCCTGTAAAAAAAACAGTAGATATTATTATTTACTAGCAGTTAAGCAACCGGCCCTGCGCGGGGCTGTCTAGGCCGCTGCGCGGCCGATGGTACCTGCTACGCTGCTATTGATGGCCGCTGCGCGGCCATTGCTTTTGCTAGCTGCTTGACAACGTGGTCGACTATAGTAGCCGATTTGTAAATAAAATATATGGTCTTTATTTGAATTATACGAGATTAGTGTACCAAATTGTTCTATTGCATGAAAACTAAAATAGTGTTTCGGGGTTATAATTTTTTTGATGTTATTTTGTTTTTTTTTAAGTGAATGCTTCAAGAGTAAATGGATCTCTCATAATAAAATTTATTAAAAGCCTATTTAGCTATGGGTTTTGCAAAATGATTTAATTAGTTTAGGTTAAATTTGGCAAAATCGAGAGCAAATACGAAAATCGTGTACTGGGGACTGTTAAGTACATTATTTTTATAAGTGACCATTTTTATTTTACGTGTATAATATTTCTATACATTATTTACTACTGCATGTATTTTAAAACAATCCATACTTCTCGCCATTTGTTTTTTTAAATGGCAACAGAAATCATCCAGTTACCGCAACATTTTTGGCGTAATTAATATATAGATTTTTACATGGATATTTTTTGACGTAACGAATATTATACAAGCAAGTACTAATGTTATTTTAAAAGTTGAGACGTATACGAAAGTCTTTACATGCCCAGGTAATCTATTTTTATGTATGTATATGTTATTTATGTTAAATATTATATATAATACATTTTAAAGAATGTTGCTTTATATTCCATTTTAAAAATATTATTACCAGCAGCGAAATCTGTGTATACTGTCTAGATGTCTATAGGCTATAGATGTCTCTAGCGTAGTCCGTTCGAATATATGAAAGAAAGTTATTTAGAACTTATATACAACTTTAAAAATTTGATAATGTGTGGAATTGGTGAACGTTGCATTTGGTAAATTGATCACTTAAGTCAGATCATACAGGTCATAGCTATCCTATAAATACTTCTTAACATGTTTTTTACACAAACAGGTTCGTCCTGTGAGACTTCTATAATTTATCTCAATTAAAAAATCAGTTTGTTTTACACATTTACTAATTTATTCATCCAATGTCCTATGTCAATGGGACAAATATTGTCATTAGACAGGTGTCATGAAAATTTACGCGGACGTAAACAAGTACGTCTAGTCTATTTTTTAGTATTGGAATAACTGTGATCAGGGTTGGTAAACAACAACAGAACCAGGAATCACCATGGTAACAATAGGGGGATAATATATCTGGAAGGTTCCGTCTACACCCTCGTCGCGCAGTTCGTCAATTAAATTAAAAGCGCCCGTGTGATGACGTTTTGTTTGCCTATACAATATCGCAATTAAAGGTCGTAAGAAATGCAGGCACATAGACCATTACACAATAATCATTATAAAGACTCTCCTTGACACGGATGCAGTCAATCTTATAAACGTGACGTATAACTTCAAATTAAATCATGATAAATAAGAAAACGCGGTGTTGGCGTCTTCATCGCTACGGCATGCGAATACAAATTTATTTATATTTAAACTCTTTTTTTTTGTTCAAGCAATATCAATTTGCTGTTGAATAGTCACGTAATGACTCGATTACTTATATATATATATATATATATATATATTTATAATCGTATATTATGAATTTCTTATTTATTTTTCATTTGCTTTAAGGTTTGTTATATTAGGAAATTATCTTATGATAAAATCATTTCGGATTAATCTTTTTTTTTACTTTTAATTTTGAATTTTCTAGTAATTCAAAAATCTATTTGAAATTACTTTAAAGAAAACTATTTATTTATGAATAAAATAAGTTTTTTTATGCAATTGTTTAAATGCATGCCTGTAGGTATATATTGTACTACAATATTTGTTGCATCCGTAACCGATCAGTCGCCTGCTTACACATTTATAGCGATTAATATGACAGCTGAGATTTGCGGTTGGATCGCGAACCTTGCTCAAGATGAAATTAATAAAATGAGACCACATGACAGGTTACTGCAACATAAAATTGGATTTTTGGCCGCGCTCTTTGGATAACTCACTGGAAAGAGTGAATCATGCGTGGTTTTAGGGCACCAGGCGGCGCTCCTCTGCGCATGCGCTCAATATCCCCTACAGATAGATTTTTTGCAGCCAAAACACGTTAGATGTCTGTAGTCATCCACGCTTTACCAAAATAGACAGTGTTTATAACCATACGCTCTTCCTACATCCGCCCGATCGGATTTTCATAACTGCTTAGTTCATCGAGAACCAAAATATAATTGTGTGCTCAAAAGATTTAGAATCGGGCTATCTAAATTTTCAACTACTTTTGAATGTTTTACATTTTACACGTTATTTCGCATGCTATTTTTTAACCTGTGTAACCAAAATCGATGATTCTGATTGCACCTAAAACGTAAGTAATTTACGTTTTAGCTATAATATAATAATTTTACCTAAAACGTAAATAAATATTATTAAAAAATCATAGGCTTTCAGATAATACAATAATAGAATAAATAACCCAGAAGATATTGCATTATCGAAAATAAACAACTTTAAGTTGTATGTGAATCTGAATGATAAAGAAATATTGCATTAATTAATGTAATTATACAATATTCATAGCACACGTTCGTTGACCATTCTTTCGTGATAAATTCTAGGAATAATTATTATATATTTTTAAAATGTCACGACCATTACGTGCCGGGTTAGTTATAAGTAGAACGCGCAATATTGTGATTAAAAATATTGAAGTATTTGCTACGTAATCTCTATAACATACAATAGATTCACTTTTACATTGTTAACTAATTTAATACTTGTAAAATCATTTTTAAAATATGTTAAATATGAATGAAAGAATGAATGGAAAGACAAGGATGACCGTAGATCGATATGACAAATAATGGAACGAGGGCTATTTCTATTTCCACATACGGTGACCTTGCAAATTAGGAATAAGGTTAGAACCCTTATTATATTTATGTGTATACTAAAGTATTTAATAAATATGGGGTGGCCCATCGCGCACGCCGCATTTAAATTTCCCTTTTTTTAATATAAGTTGGCAACATTAATGTTTGACATTTCTCATCTACTGTTATTGAGGTTATTAAAAATGGGTCGCTATACAAAATAACAACGCATTGTCATTGTTAAAACATTACAAATTTGGCGAATCGGAAACGCCGAATTTAATTTTGAAATGAAATATTAAATTATTAATTTATTAGAAAATTTTCATTTTATCATGTATAAATTAGACATGTTTACATTAATTATGGAATACGATGTCGGCCAAATGGCCGCCTAATAAAACCCCAGAAGAAAAAATCGCATGGCTTCATTCGCAAGATCTGCCGGCCAATCAACGTCAGTATTTCTGGAAAATGGAATAGGAAAATGTTTTCTTACCAGATCGGTTAATAATCTCAATAACAATGAGAAATGTCAAACATTAGAATTGCCAACTTAATTTTTTTTTAAATGGAGGGAACTTTAAATCCGGCGTACCCGATGGGCCGCCCTATAGGAATAAAATAATATATCTGTTTCTAATTAATACGAAAATAAATTTAACTTAAAAGCATTAAAAAAGTTTTATACAATTATTCGATATAGTTTTACTCAAAATACTCTCTTACAGAGCAGTAAGGTAAAGTTAAGTAAAATATATTTTATAAATATATAATATATCTGCATAAAATCCTACACAAAATCTACAAAAAATTTAGCTTTCTTTAGCCTATGGTGCGTCGTGGAATTCAATCAATAGAATCGCTTCTCGATAGTTGTGGCGGTAGGGGTACATAACGGCGTTCTAATGCCAACTCCGATGTATGGAAGTGAAGCCTGGAATTGACAAAAAAGGAATGAAATAAGACTGAATGCAGTGGAAATGATCACCAAAGTGCTTATGTGGCAAACCCTTGGTGAATAAAGTGAGGAATGAACAAATTAGAAGTAAATTTCTGGCTGTAAAGTGGTAGATAGAATAAAGAAAGGATCCGCTGACATGGTTTGATATATGTAACGTATGAGCGAGGAAAGGATGGTTAAGAAGATATATGAGGCGAGTGTTGAACGCGAAGTTGAGCAGGAAAAAAAGGCGTCAATATTGAAGAATGGCCCGTTACAAGCCTCACATCCGTAGAGAATGCATGAGAAGAGGTATAAATGAAAATTGGTTTCCCAAAATAGAAGAACACGACGTTCTATCCCCTCTGCCTGCCCCTGCGGGAAAACGGTGTTATGGTTAGTTAAAAGCGTTCAAAACCTTTGTTCATTTATTTATTCCAGAATACAAACGTCGCAACCGCAAAACAATAAAAAAATCAACTTTGATTTAATAATATTGAATTGATAAATTGATAAATGCATAAACATTGAAAACATTATTAACTACCTGGTCAAAAATACCCCAACCCTAAACAAACTGTACAAAATTTGAACACCGAAATACATAAAATACAGTCTTGATTTTATTTTTCATTATATGTAATATTTCGGACGTAATAAGAAATATTTCATAACATGTGATATTTCGGGACAATGTTAAATACATTGCATATTTAGTTGTAATATATTACAACAAAAGACGAAGTCCATTACGCAAAAATATTTGATACAAATGAATTTAAAAATAGTTTATTAATCCCACTGGACGAGAAATTTGAATTTCTTTGGTAAAAAAACTAACCCATAAAAACCAAGTTTTTACTATGCCCCCTTTCTCATTGAAACAGGTTTTGCGCCTACTCCACGCGTCGGCTCGAAAATTAAACAATATATAAATCGTTAAAATTTCGAAAAATCCAAAATTATACTATAATTATTAAATTTTTTAAACGAAAATTTGTTAGATTATTTTTATCGTCGCCACGGTCTGCCTGCAAAGTTTCAGCTCAATTGAATCACGGGAAAAGGGTTAAAAATCGATCCAAAGTTTTTTCGGCAGACAAGACGACAAGCAGACGCTACGAGTTAAAAGAAAGGGAGTTAAAAAAAGGTATTAGAAAAAAATAATATTATGTTTAATATTTTCAATGCTCTATTAAAGAAATTTTATCATAATATAAGTTTATGTAGGCATAATAATAATAATGTACCTACATGATAAGTTATCTCAAAATTGCTAGATAAAAATATTTGTTTGCCTAGTGTTAAGAGTGAGTATAATCCCTCAAAAAATTATTAAAAATACAATAACCGTATATTTTTTTATAAAATATTACATATAAAATAAAAATTCATTTGAGAAAAGTGTATATAAGTATTTTTATATGATGGCTTACAATAGAATTAGTGAACGTTTCATTGTACAGAGTGATCATTTAAGCCAGCGCATACAGGTTGTAGGCTCTGAGCCATCGTATAAAAATATTTCCATACATGTTTCTCGTGGAGTTAATAGCTTCGTCTCTGTGTGACTTCTGTAATTTTGCTTAAATTAAATAATAATCCCGGAGTGGAAAAATTCAATTGCGTTCTCAGAACGTATACATATAAAAATATTGTTAAAAAGAAAATTAATGATTATTTCATGATTTTTATTTTATCGTTTCACCATTATTTTTACAGATATTTTAGTTTTTAGTAAGGCTAGCGTATCTCTTTGAAAAATGCTATGACTCACAGAAGGGTACGGTCACAAATGTTAAAATTTCCCAGTGAATGTTGAATAATAAACATGACGAAGGGTGCTGAGACCTGAGCGTGACCAAAAGGCGACCCCGAGTCGCGATTTGATCAAAAATATGTCATCCGTCTCCTTGTAAGGAAACCGCGTTGTCAGTCACGTTTTGATTAATCAGACAGGATTACTGCTGGCCGGCCTCGGACATCTAGTTTACCTAATCGAAAACTCACATACTTGTATTTTGGTCAGTTATTGATTAGAGACTGGGTTTGGTAAAATCTGAATATATCTTGAACTTCATAAGTATAAATTATATAAACGTAGGCAACTAAGTAAAAGATTAGTTGCGTGCAGAGCATGCAATCCAAAATATATGCATTATGAAAGATTCTGGGAAGCAAATTTTAAAAATAATCCTTATCTTATGATTTAAAATTCCAGCCGCAATCCATGCTTACGGCTACAGTTTACATCTTTCATTCTTATTATATTTATATCTTTTTTATTATATCAATGTTTTTTTGCTTCTATTTTACTTCTCTGTACGCATCATAATTGTTTATTTTATGTCTAAGAAATTCGTGCTGAACTGAATATTTTCCAACAAAAACCATATTATATTCGCTCTATCTTTACATTGCTAGTTTAATATAGTTTTCAAACCAATTTTTCGTACTACTGTGTGATTCTTCGATAGGTCTTTTTTTTTGGTCAAAACTGTGCGCACATCACTTACGGAAACGACACTGTTACTAATTTCATATTTGCTGACTTACTTTAGGTTTTGTGTATCCCAACAGTCAATTTGCTTATTTTCTCATCAAATGTCAATTATTATTTTTATTTTTTTAAAGAAATTTTCTTTAAAGTTCATTTCTTTAAAGTTAGTTTATGTCTACTTCACGCCACTGCCGTATACCGTATACGTAGAACAGATGAAAATCGTTCTTACCGAAATCTCTGCGTTATTCGAATACGGAAAATGATGAAAGCTTAATTAATTTTTGTGTACAAATACTCTGAATCATATTAAGTCTTAATATAATTAATTATAAGGGTCTGGTAAGTGGGACACGGTGGACACTGTTTTGCTTCCGTTTCTGGAAAAAACAATTCTTCACTCAGAATTAATTTTTCGCGACAAGAATAATTTGACCTTTATTAATAAAATTCAACTAATACAAAACCAATAGAATACATTTTCCTTATAATAATGGTCCCAACAAGTTGCCTCGAGGAACTCTGATGTGACAACGGCAGTGTCGGATTTAAATCCAGCAACCATTAGGTACTACTTGACTACGATTGGAAATATAAGAAAATATCCAATGACAAAGATTATTATCAATCGAATTATATTTGTAAAGACATCATTATTTTATTGTTGATTTTCAGTTAATCTGAATACAAAAAGCACAACAGAAAACTTTTAAAAACTATGTACTTAGGTAAACTGTGAATCAGACTATCTGGATTTATAAAGTCGATGCATCGCGTGTTTGGTGAGGGGGGAATCAGGAAAATGTGTATACGCGGAATAAATATTTGTTATTAAGGGACAAAGGGATTGCGTGACGTGCCGGTTTGGGATTCCAAGTCATTTTATCATTCTATTAATACAAGTTATAATCAATAAAGTTACTTTGATTTGCTACAAAGACTTTTTTAACTATCGGTAAAATACAATCACATAAAGATTATAATTAATTCAAATAATAGCGTATTTCATGAAATCTATAATAATTCAAATAAATTTACTATTTTCACAGATATTTTGATGATAGACAAAATAAAACCTTATTCAGATATTAGAAATCGTGACAAAATGATAGCTCTGAGTTCATATTTATAATTATAGTAACGCAGAATTATCACTGAATCTGAATACCAATTCAAAGCGGAACTTGACAAAATATTGAAATAACTCATCATCATCACTCTTGGCTCTACAACCCCTGGTGGGTCTTGGCCTCCTCGAGTCTTCCTCCACTCATCTCGGTTTAGTGCCAGCTCTTTCCAATTCCGAAGCTGCAAGGCAGATATGTCTTTGAGGATGTTGTCGCTCTATCAATATTGGCCTTCCTAAGTTCCTTCGCCCTATCGGCCTTGAGTTCAGCAGACTTTGGTGCTTGATGCACGGTCGTTCTCTCCACATGACCCAGCCACTGAAGTCTACCCTGTTTTTGACGTTTAGCTCCTCAAAAAATTGAAATAACTATGTTTCTAAAAAATATCGTTTAAATATGAGTATTTTTATAGGAAAGATAACATTTAAATCGAAACTTTATAATTCTATCAACTTATGTAAATAATTAAAGCTGCAAAAATATTCTAGTCATGCATGAAGTTTAAAAAAATATTTTGGTACCTACGCATGTTGCATCGAGAATATTGATTAACGTTTCACGCTATATATTTACACTTTTACAAAGTAAGTAAATAAACGATTTTTATCAGTTGCGGTATCGGTGGAGCATGGTATAAGATAACGATGCAATTATTTGTATGTAAACTAAGTGTATCTACTTGTGTACACTAAAAAAAAATTTTAATGTTTTGAGTCATTATTTGTTGAAGAGATTGCGTAAATGTCAGAATGATTCAGTTTAAACTGATGGAACTAACCTTAATCTACCTCAGTATCCGCTTTACCCGGCAACATTGTTGAAGCAGTAGGTACTTAACAACTACTCGGCAATGTTTGAAGACCAGATCCAAATTGACTGGCACTTACTCCTTCATCATTTCTGGTTCTAGTTTTTTAGGATATTCCGCCGTTTATTAATTCAGTATCGGGACTGCAGTGATTCCAATTCTTTAGAGTGTACGATACTCTTAGGCCCGGTTGTTTCAAGTTCGATCAAAGTAAGCGGTCGATCAAAGCATTGATTTTTACGAAAACGGATCGTCTGATTGGTGGAGAACGTAAAAATCTATGCTTTAAAAGAACGCTTACTTTAATCCAACTTGAAACAACCGGCCCTTAGTAGATGCTGCTAGCGTTTAATCTATTGCTACAAAGGCATCAGCTCTTGTAGCTTTGACACTTTTACAAACTACTTAAGTTTTATATTATTAATATTTAAAGCATTGCGGTCGGGCATATTAAATTTTTTTTAGTTATGTTAGTATATAACCACTTATGGATATTTTTAGTCTACAGATTTCGAGACGTTCCCGCCTCTTCGTCAGGACAACGAAGAGAAGGGTACGTCCCAAAAACGGTAGACTTAAAATCACCGTAAGTGGTTATATACCAACATTACTAACATTTTGTTATATAAGTTTTGCTTTTAGTATTGATATTGCGGTTAAGTATTCGCTTGCAATACCATGTCGAAAGCAGGACGAGTGAAGATCAAATGTACAATTCGTTCCCGTCTCTTCGTCAGGACAACGAAGAGAAGGGTACGTCTCGAAAACGGTAGACTTAAAATCACCGTAAGTGGTTATATACTAACATAACTAATTTTGTTACTTAAGTTTTGCTATTAGTATTGATATTGTGGTTAAGTATTCCCTTGCAATACCGTGTCGAAAGCAGGACGAGTGAAGATCAAACGTACAATTCATATTTATAAGACATTGTTTACGCGTACAACATTCATTCGAGCTGGTCTCTAAACAATGGGGGAGCTTCGCGTGTGCACAGCCCTCGCACAAATATCCTGACGTCATCGGACGCCGGGCACTTAAAATCCTTCCGGCGCCGGGTCAGCCGCCGGGCGGAGTGGACGCCGATAGCGCGGCAGCGACGGAGGTGCGAGCCATCACTCCTCACTCACTGAAATACAAGCCGAACCGGAATCCCCACTCGTGACATCAGAAGACACGTTCGCTTTCAGTTCTGAAGGAACCATTTCTCAGTGTCAGTTCAAAGACCCTGGGTTTTTTGTTTGTTCTAGGGCGATTGGACGATTTCAATCAATTTGGGTGTACAAAATTTATTTTTGTTGCTTTATCGGAATACGTGAAAATTAAGATATAAATTGCAGTGCGCCATATGCGTACGGACGCGCTCAGTACGAGTAGTGCAGTGCGTACTCAAAGTTGTCGCGTACTTGGTACAGTACGCACTGTTCACAGCCATATAAACCTTATGGAATTAATTCAGTTTGCATCAGTAAGAAGCTCTTTCTTTCCTGGAATCATCTACGAGCTTCAACTAATTGATAGATTGAAAAAAGGGTCGCTTATGGTATGGTATGGTTTAGGCATGTTGAGCGAATGAATGAGGAAAGAATAGTAATAAAAATATATGACCAAAGTGTTGACGGCACCAGAAAGAGAGACGTAACATGACCATATTAACCAGATACCGTAGGATGGTTCTGTTGGGAGTCTCAACTATTGCCGAGCTTGTATGCGAAGATGTACGAATACGAATAAGGCGAGAGATGAGAGAGAGTCAGAACAGAAGAGCGTGGTAAGAACGAGCTCTTTCTTCTCTACCTACCCCCGCGGGGAAACGGCGTGATGGTAAGTATCTTCTTACTTACCTACATACTTACCATCAGCGTACTTCTTTCATATGAATAAAAAATGTAATTATCGTGAAATGAAAGATTCCTTTGGAATTAAATTCTTTTATTCTTGGAAATCCAGGATCGGAAAGAAATGGCTCATAATGGGAATCGATGGGAGAAAATTCTTCAGAAGCCGGGTCATCCAGGAATTATACAACCAATGGCGGTGACATTTAACCTTTGACCGGAACGCTTATAAAAGTAATGCTATTGGCATAACTGCTGTATAGATCAGCTAAGAATGTTTTTGTGTAGAAAAATGACTTATGGTATTATATTTTTTGCTAAACCTGGAGCCTGCTTCCAGAAACAATTAAAGAATCCAAGTATGTAAGTAAGCAAACAAATTTCTCCGGAGAATTAAGAAATTAGGCCGCTGAGCATGAGACCTTCCGACAACCAAATTGCAGGCTATACAGCAATATTGAACGACTACAGACAACAGCACTCTGTTGGATCTACGAGGGAACGCCGACCCAAGGAAACGCAGAAGAAAAAGAAAATCCGAAAGATTGCAGTTAGGGTATGAAATCCCTATTGGGAGAGCATAGGTCAAGACAGAGTTGCCTGGAGGTAAGTGATGCGGTCTTTGATTAACCTGAAAGACCAACCGTATGGTACCAATATTGATAATAAATAATAATATAAAACTGACTACTTACATTTGCATAAGTATGATAACCATCAGAAATATTGAATTCAAAAGTTTTCCTCCCTTTAATTTTAATGACCTTGATACCCAAGTGTAAAATACATTTTCAGTCATAAATTTTATATGATTTTAATACTCTATAAAGAACTAATTACACGATCCACTGGCGTGATTTGAGGTACCATACATACGTTGTATACACGAGCTGCAACAATGAATGTCCGTCATGAACCGAGTAATTGGATTTTATTACTCAATTATTGCGTGCGAAACCGAAATTTGTGGAGTTGGAAGTCAAAAATGCGCACTCTAATTTATTGATAAAATAGAGCCGCACCAGAGCCATTTTTTGTGAAAACAGGTGCACTATTTTACATGTTGTGGTCAGTATTAGATATCAGTACTGAACACATACTGTTGTCATGGAGGTCAAATTAATATGTGTGAGCGGTGGGTGCATAGGACACTGACTGAAGACCACAAGGCCTTTTTGACGAAGAAGAAGACACGAATCGTGACACAGGTGACGAGGCCTGGATGCAGCACTACCAAAGCAAGAGTTAGACTTAAGAATTGCGGCACACATCTCCAGTTAAGAAAAAAAATTGCAAAGAAATTTTTCTCTGTAGGAAAGGTCCTGATCATTTTTTTATTGTTTGTATTGTGTTTTCTGGGGTATAATGCCATGTTTTTACGAACTTTTTGGCTGACGTTTTGGATCGCATTGCAGGGTCCATCATTAGTTATTAGGGCCGATGTGTCATTGTGAGTCTTGGTGTTGTGGTTAAGTATTGGCTTGCAATACCGTATCAAAAGCCGTGAAAACCTAAGAACATTCTTAACTTTATTTATTTATTTTTAAAAATGTATATATTTATTAATGTTAATAGTGCCCCCTCACTAGTATAAAACTGAGGAAGATATGATATATAATATTGTTTACTTCGTTATTTTATTTTTATAAAGTAATATTCGTCGTCAGATCATTTTTTAAGTATTCATTGCGTAATACTTTTATCCATTTTGTGCTATTAGAAAAGGGGTTAAAGTTGAACACAGCGATTCACCGAACTTTTGGAGAAAAGTTTTTTTCACGGACAGTCTTAGAGCAACATAAGTGTTAGCTTATTATTATTATTAAAATTTTATTAAAAGTTTTATTACATAATTACAAATATAGTTTCTTATTATTCATAAGTAGTTTTGTATACAATTGCATAATACAACAGGAATGGTAGATCTTGATTATATAACAAACTTTTTTTTATAAAAAATGACTAAAATGGAAGTACTAAGAGCGATCACAGTATATAACAATGTATTAATTGAAATTAAAAATTAAATAGCACGTCCCCAAACAGCAATTGTATGTTGGTATAAGGGGACAGGAAATATAGTAAAATAAGTGGGTACACATATTAGAATATAAGCACATTGACTTGTCAAACAGTTGTCTCCTCCCCAACACGAGTCCTTTCAGCCGTTTATTGAACAGTTCTATACTATTTAATTCCTTTATTGAATTGGGGCTTATTTATATTATTATCAATATTTTAAATTGAATTGTAACTCAGAATGCACTAACAGCAGAATGTTACTTAACTTAGTAAAAACCACTACCAGATTTAAGTTTTCGTTTACGGTTCCGAGACGTACCCATCTCTTCGTCAGGACCAACACTACACTACTATATTCACAACACTATACACCACAACCATAATATTGTTAACCTTTCACTATTGTTAACCTTTCACTAATGTTTATCACATGCGTGTTAATCTTGTCAGAGAAAAGCATGCACTAACTAGCCTACAGAACAATCAGGAATCTATTGGGAGAGAGTGAGAGAGGGCGGGGTATAAAGTGGGTGTTACCAAATCTTTTGTGAAAGTTAAATTAAACAAAGTGCTGTATGTTATTAATTATATTTTTATTAATTAAAAGTGCTTTATTATTCACCGCTTCCCTAATGTAAAAAATTCTAAATTATTTAATTTTAAACCGTTATTATTAGTATTTAATATTTTCGCCCCTGTTTTTGAGTCAAATTTATGGTTATTTTCTATGAGATACAGAACTAATACAGAATAAATGGAGAGAAATTCATGTGGGCACGTGAAAGTACATTCAAACGCTCAAAGGTTACCTCAACACGGATTCGTTAACTTTTCCAGTACAGAAAAACGTAGTCCATAATATTTGCTTACAAAAATACGGTAAATTTGCAGCCCTCGCATCATGCCTTCTGGCGCAACAGAAATTCTGCAAATGCACTATTTGCAAAATATTTAGATAGATTACACTGATAAAGATTTTAATATTTAAGTAACATAATTTTATTTTTAGATTTCTATGTCCGAAAAAACAAATATTTTTACTTATCAATATTTTGTGCATTATTTCCATTTTATTATGCTGGCACCACATTAAAAGTTAATATAAATACATACATCTATACTGTGGACTATAAGCGAACATGTAGATACAGTTGTACCATTTTAGATGTTCAGGATTTTATCAACTGGGATTATGAGGAATCATCCACCCAGCAAAGAAAACAGTTCGCTGCAAAGTCTTATTTTTATTTATTTATTTTATTTCTACGGTTTACACCTATTGCAATAAGTATCAACTCTCTCCGTTAGGTTCCAAATTGAATGTCCTTTTATTTGGATTATAATATAATTGTACATATAATACGAAAATTTGTGTAATTTCCGTGCAATTATTTCACAATAATTCATGTTCGATTACCTCGATACTGCTTGGTTATTGGATTTACCTAAACAGCGTGGAGAAATTGTATTGTAATGCACCGGAAAATGATTGCCGTAGATATTAACAAAAGCACCCGGGGCCACAACTGCAGGTAGGATGATCTGGTGTGAACAAATATTATCACAATTCGCTTCCACTGATTCGGAAATGGAAGGCCGACACCAAAAAGTAAATATCGCTCGCCGTGTTTTAATTCGTTTAAATTTAAATGTTTTTAAATCACTTGTCAGTTTTGTCACATTGAACAGTGTCATCGTATCGGGGATATTATTAAATTTGGAAATAAAATCATAATTTTTCATACAAAAAATTTTTTACCACCTTTCAAAATATTTGAACCATGGTTGAAATTATTTTAAGAACTTTGTGTACGAAAATATAAGGGCCTATTCTCATTGCTTTGAGTTATCACGAAAATATGCCATTAACAACATTGTACACTTCGTCAGTTTTGGCGTGATGAAAATTATATTTTATTTTATTTAGAATTCAAACAGCTTATTAATACAAAGAAATAGAACATATGTGGGGTATAAAAGCAAAGACAGAAATATATATAATAATATATAATAATAGCATATTCAGTACATTATAAATTAGTGATCCTCGATGAATGCATTAATTTTTTTTTGGATATTGCTGCCCTTGCTTTTACACCCTACATATATGATAAATAAGAATATTGAGCCAATTATAAGGATTCGATAGATATTGTACGTAACAGAATAGGAAAACATATGTAACAGGTGCAATGAAAAGATCAAAGGGATAAAGAGTTTAAAAAAAGGAGATATAAGAATACAATAATGCACGAGGGAAGTACGGTAAATTTTTTCCAGAGGGAGAGGAAAGAAGGCGGAAATGGATTTAGATGGAATGGAAATGGATATGAGAGATTGTATAAAGCAAAGGCAGCAATATCCAATAAACAAAAAAAATGTTTTGAACGCAATCAGCGAGGATTAGGTAAATGTTAAAAAAGGGTACATACCTCAGAACAGGTATTTCTATATATCATACGAGGTGGGTAATAACCAGGCGCGTGCAGTGGGAACATTGAAGAATGAATTTTTTTAAATGTGTATTTTGGAAAAAAAATAGAAATCAAATATTTATGCTACAGATTTTTATGATATATCAAAATATGAATACTTTGATAACAATTGTGATAGAAATATTACGAAATATATGCTGTAGTTGGATTTTTTTTCCAAATAATTGATTACGTTCGTGCTGCGATGTTCCCACTGCACGACCCTGGTAATGACCGAGAGGCTTGCTAGATTTTTTCCTATATTTATTTGTATTCTATGTGTATCTATCGAAATTAAATTTATTTTGTCCAATAAACGCCAATTTATTATATTATGAAATGAAATTTATTATAACTATAGAAAGCTGGTTGTATAGAATTTGGGATATTTGTGTTACTATGTTTACACAATGACTTTCAGTGGCGTAGAATGACGTATTATACTATCGGCCATAGACAATGGTCGCGAAGCAGGGGCTGATCGAATGAGCGGGAAGGGAGCGATTTGAGAATTTCATTGGGCGGATTATTCGGCCAGGACGTGACTTACAGCCGGAGCGCGGCGTCCGCCGTATTGACCCACACACTCACCGAAAGCATTCAGTAACGGAACGTACAATCCCGCGGCACAAAAATGTATCCATTTCAGGTCTTGATGAATTGGACGTAGTTATGCAAAAAGCGACCAACACACAAAATGCTAAAAATGTGTTATATACGGGTTTGGACAGCTCAATACGATATCTTTGTGTGCTGAAAACGTCCAAGCTCTGAGTACTATACTTTTTTATAAATTCAATATTTTTCTAACATCACAGGCATAACCGATAAATTAACTCTTATGAAATAAAGTGCTTTGAGTGTTTTTGGCCGCCTCAAATTTATAAATCCATGGCAAAAAAATTAGAAGTTAAAAACATCCATACTGTTACTACACGATAATAATTCAAAAAGTGCGTTATTAAAAAAAATGTAGTGAATTATGAAACCTGATTCCATTCAGGAAAACGACGCTAAAATGATGTCCTAAGACGGGTTTTAAATACTATCGTAAATCGTAACGTAACCATAAAATAGTTGTGGGAAGGGTGAAATTTATATCAGTAACAGGATCTTGACTGACTCGAAAATGCCTATGACACTTAAAGGAAAGGTATACCAGACTATGTACAAAACTCCTATTCTACAAGAAACAGAGCTCCCGGATCGTGATTTAATTATAGTGTGCAGCCATTTCCAAAGTTTTCCTAAAGAGGACTATAATATAGTCACAAAATAGTTATAATGCAGTTGTTGTATACAAGCGCATTATATTATATTTGGATCATACAGAAGCAGATATAATTTATAAAGCCTTTTGAAACTAAACACACGTTTATGATTATAAGACAAACTCCACGATTCCGTTTTCGAATCGTTTGGTCAAAATACTAAGAAACAATAAACTGTTTTTCAGTATTATGTCATACCTTGTTCCACCGCCTAAAATATTATCTCGTTGAATAGCGAGTGATCATCAGCTATTTATAGCAAAATATGTTGATTTTTAAACAAATATGTTGTCACTCGTGCACATGGGTGAAATTGTGGCTTACAGGTCAGGATAAAGATAATATTCATTTTTGAAAACTCGAAGAAAATTTGTGCCTATTTAGTCAATTTCGCAAAATTATTTTTGAAAGGTGGGTATGTTATCAATATTATAATTTTATTTTTGGCGACAAATGTTTTCCTCTCACAATCACTTCATACACCGTAAAAATTATTCAACGGCCATCGTAGGCTTTTCATGTGTCTGAAAAAGACTTCTTAGCGACTTTAGATCCTCAGAAGGCTAAAAACTACCATCCACGATCCATAATGTCGGGTCAGACTTCCGCGTCTCCTTCGCTCTTATTTTATTTTCTCCTTTTTCTTTGGTTTGAAACGATGACCATTACAAATCATATGCCTATGCAGATTTTACATTTGTGTTGATATTTTGAAAGTTCATCTTCAGGACTTCACGTTGACCTCTGCCTAGGATAGCTTTGATAGTCTGATTTAAAACCTTCTGACTGACTTAGATTTTTTATTCTTGATAAGATAATATATCGTATAATGATCTGTTCCTCAGTGTTGGCTGTAAAAGGGGTAATATATAAAGCTCCCCGAAGCCAACCGCGGGCTGTTAGAAATATTCGCCGCTTGTTTATTTGTTCTCTCCTCTGATTCAAGGAATCTTAAAACAGGGCATCTTCGGGAAACAACAAAGGTTTTTTAAGAAAATATTTCACCTTTGATAAGAAAAAAGCAATAGATATTTCTTTTTAAGTAG
Organism: Agrypnia vestita; assembly: GCA_016648135.1. Lineage (NCBI taxonomy): Eukaryota > Metazoa > Arthropoda > Insecta > Trichoptera > Phryganeidae > Agrypnia > Agrypnia vestita. Next base: position 19,096 of record JADDOH010013667.1, on the reverse strand, counting down.
AAAATAGTACCAAAAAAGCCATTCATTGAACTAAACTACAATACCTGCCGATAGTTATTAAGATAAAGTTTTTTTTCCACTGACGCATATCTGCTTTTCGAGCAGTATTTTTAATTTATTTTTAGAATATCAATCGAAAAAGTGCATTCGAGATTTTTTTTAATCGTTATTTAGTTTGTTATTTAGTTATAGGTCAACCACCGAGAGGTTTTATATGACTCTGTATAAAAAATATTTCTCTCTCATTTGCACTACCGTGGCTCCACATAAAAAAATAAGACAGATGATAACAGAGTGAAATGGTTCTACTAAAATTAAACCCGATTACACCATAGAAATAGAATATAAAAAATGTATATTATTATATCAATAATATAATAAAGAAAGAATATATTCACAACATTAATAATATTCTTAAACAGTGAAAAAGTTAAAGGCGTATTTTTTTGTTTTCTAGTCTTCTCCCTTTCTTTTAACGTTCGTAAAAAAATACATTCAATGGACTTAATTTCTCTCTTCCGGCATCGCAAGCTCGTGAAAAAATGTCAACCCTCCAGCCATCAAGGAGCCAGGCGTCCGGGGTAGCGGAGGCCAAACATCAACGGAGCGAAGCAAATTGGTGACAAACTATTTAAAACGGAAGATGAATAATAACTTCTTAATTTTAAAAAATAGAAAACTTTGCATACACCACATTTATTATTTTTGATTGACATGTACCACTGAATATTCCTCGAGATGAACGCGCAATATCCGTTCCATAAATTAAAATATTTAAAGGAATCTAAAATTATGGGTGGGACCATTGTTAGGAGACGTTGCAATGGGCAATATGCTAAAGAATGCGTAATTCCTTAAATTAATTTGGATATTAATTATATTAGATTTAGAGTTAATGTGTTTTTTATGGATATTCAAATATATGTAAAATTTTAATGCTGATTTCTTTTTCAAATTTGCGGTACACTTATTGGGCTTCTGTCCTGGTAAAAATAATTAGTTAAAAACAATGAATTTAAACAAAATTATGTTATTATATAACCACTTACTGAGATTTTTGGTCTCCGGTTTCGAGACGTACCCGTTTCTTCGTCAGGACAACCATTGTATTAGCATGTAAATACCACTACAAACCACAACCCACAGTATTATGCACACACTACATAACACCTTCCTAAAATATTTTTCACTAAAAATCTCAATAAGTGGTTATATACCAAAATAAATAACGTTTTGTTAAAATGCCGGAACACAAAGTTATTATTAATAATATTAATAATACAATTAGTATAAAATTACGCTTTAAATATTTAAAATATTAATGACGATACCAATTCTTGAAATTAACAATTATGTTCAACAATGCTATAAACACAAAGAAAATAAGAAATTATTTTAATAAATTTACGAATTGTAAATAATGATAACCGAACAATACCAAATGATCAAAACGTTAACAGATCGCATTCTTCTTTCGAAGTATTGTAATTGCATGTGTTTTGAACGTGTCAACGGTATACGACATACATATGTATATTGTAAGAACTGCTTTCGAGGTAGGGCTTTTTACGGAAAAAGTCGTAGCCTACCTTTCAGCCTTATAAGGATGCCTCTGTCCGACAAGAGCGCGCGTACGCTGAGGAGGAATTTTGAAATATCCGTTATAAATGTCCGTCTTGTATAGTCGAATGGTCAATGCGGCCGCCTGACAGCAAACGTCGCGAGATCGAAAAGAGTTTGCTGGGAGGGGGCGGAGGGTTAAATATTTTAAAATAAATCGGTGAGCTCCTTGTCAAATTAAGAAAACAAGTAGGTTCTCAGTTCAAACCGTCTATTGGTATTTTAAAAGTCAGGAGAGCTTTTTTAAAATTCCCCATTAAAATGGGTAGTAATTTTAAAAAATATATTTTTTTAATGGAATAAAAAAAATTATTTGTCTGGAAGACAGAAATACGAAAATTATGTTACCTGTACGTGATATTAATTTTAAATTTACTACTGAAGTTTCGAGAGTAATCTCTCACCGATAGGTGAAGAATTAAACGACTTTCAAATATTGAATTTCAACATGAATTAGGTGGAAATACAAATAAATAATTATAAATTGATAAGGTAATGACAAAATTAGCTGGATTTACTGTGGTTGTAAATGAAATATTGGGAGAAGAAAAGAAAAGTCATCATGAATAATCTCTAAAATTCAAACGCCAAATCCATGAATAAAAAAAATATTTTTTGATGCTAGGTAGTACCTACATTGAGTCCAGATATTGGAAGTGATCAAAATTAATTCACCCTCTTAATATATTGCCCTTCTTAATTAATATATTATCGGCAACCCGCCGCAGAGTTCAAATCTTAACAGATAGATAGATTATTTTGTTGTATGTATCATAATTAGAGCCTCCAATCCGAATATTCGAATATTCGAAACTCGAATATATTCGCCTGTTTTTAAGTATTCACACTTTGGGCTATACAATGAAGTCGGACATCAAAGATGTAAACGCCGTAATTGTCGAACGTCTTTTGCATTTGCCTTTTTTTTAAGTCATGCTTATTTTCACAGTTTTATTACAATAAGCACTTATGATGAAGTCAACGATGGAATCAACTTTTTCATAAATATTTGAGCCGACAAACAATAAGTTATATACAAAATAATTTTTAAAAAACTTGCACGTGGGGTGTGAGATATGAAGTTATATAAACATATCTAAAATTTTGTCAGTTAATGAGAGAATTCTGACTCGTGTGTATCTAATTTTTTGTTGTTTTTATTAATGTATATTTACAAAATTGAAATATATTTTTATGTGTTTTTTTTATTTGTATTTATAAATTTAACTTTATTTTTAAATATATTTTTTGTTGTTTTTTTAATAACATATTTTTGAAAAATTAAAGTAAATAAATTCTCTCCAATTATTATGTTTTTTTTAATATAAAGAATGTATTTATCTGTATTTATAATCCAAAGTAAATTATTCCTTTCTTAAAAATTTTACGAATATATTCGAATATATTATCATTAACTATTTGGTATTCGAATAGTTGGAATCACTTATATTTGGAGGCTCTAATCATAATCATAAATTTCTGCAGTTTAGTTTAGTTAGGCAAAGTTTATATTGTATGAATAGCACATCTGCATTGTTATATATTCCGCGATAACAACGCACATAATCAAGGTGAACGATCCGAATTCGCTTTCCACTTTAATAGTAGTATACGTATATGTACGCTTGGACTAGTGATGAACTAAACAGTGATTTTGACCAGAATCCGTATTCGTAATCACCGGTACACAATCACAGTCTAACTACGCTTTAGTTTATCGCTAGTTAGAACTGCTTACATTAAATGATATCAACACCTCTATTAAGGTTGCCGATCTAAGTTTTACATAATATTAATAATAAAAAGAAACACTTTGTACATAATCACTATTTGTTAAATTATTAACATGTTTAAATATTTATTAATTACCAAGTGTTAATTGAGTATAAATAACCAAATCCTTTCTCCAAACAGTTCATTTTCACATTAGTTCTTAATTAGTTTTTCAACTCCCATATATTTATTTTTCTTTTTTGTCACTACTTAGAATTTTTATTTGTAATATCAGTTGTAATATCAATTATTTTATTTTATTTATTTATGGGAAGCTAACAGTACATATAAAGAGATTATACATGATTATTGAACAGTATAGAGACCATCTTACAAGTTTTAATTAACGTTATATCCCGATGAAGAGATTATTGTCCGAAACACGTTGATAACTTAATAAATAGTGGTTTTATACAAAACGTTTCACTTTTATTAATATAAAGTATGTATCCACAAAGTTATATTGCAGTTATCGAAGAAATAAATTCATATTTTTGAAAATAAATAATGCTTACGAAAATTTATAAATTGTCAAACTAGAATTTTTAATGAACTAACTCTGCTGTAACCATTAGGGATTGCAAGGATTTACCAAGATGCAAGTGTTGTATTGAGCAAACTGCGTGACAAGCAAATTACGTTTCATTGTTGAATGTCCACATCCATTATTGTAGAACAATTTAAGAGACAGTGATTCAAACAAAAGACACTTGGGAGTAATTGCTTAATAGTTGTATTCCTGTTAAAGTCATGCTGTTTATCTCGTTTCCCACGAAAATAATAACATGTTGTCGTTTATTACACGGCTCAATAAAAAGTTAAGAACTCGTTAATTTGCGAACAATATTAAGTACAAATAAATGCAGTACTAAGTTTTTAATAATTATAGATATTGTCTACAGTTCTTTATTTTTAAATGTAAGATTAATCTATTTTAAAGATTTAATGCATTTTTAAATAAAATTTATTGTGAAGTTTGTTTATTAAAATTCGCAATCTTTAAGATTTGCTTGCGCTAGATAGTTGAAGCACAGCACCAACTCTCTAGTCCAAGATGTCTTGGAGGTCTGCATTCCTAATCCAAGTCTCAACGACTGCAGAATGGATAGTTATAGATACATAGATAATAATAGTAATATAATTATTATATATTTTCATTATAAATAGTATAACAGAGCTAGTCCACAATACTTAACAGGTGGATTCCTGCCCTGCCTGCCGAAAATGTTCAAGCAACAATGACCTAATATCATTATTATGGAGATACGCAATATCAAAGTTTGCATTTTTTTTTCAATATTTCCGACATATTTTTTTACAAAACGTTTGAGTATCATTACAGTAACTTATATCGATTACGAAAAATTCATTCGTTTCCGAATTCGTTCCGATTGGAATTTTTCGTTCGAAAAATTCCAATCGGAATGTCTTCTAATTGGAATTGGAGGATTTGATATAATTTTATTTGACTTGTTTTAAAGGGAATGAATTTTTCATTTTGGTTATAAGTTACTGTCAGGCTAGTCCAACGTTTTTCAAAAAATAAATCAGAAATATTGAAAAAAAATGCAATGTTTCGTGTCTCATATCTTCTTAACTATTGATATATTAGTCCATGGGTGCTTGAATATTTTCGACTCATAATCAAGGCAGGAATCTACCTGTAAAATATTGTGGACTAGCTCTGTTACACCCTGTATATGTGAGGTATAAAGGCAAAGGCAGCAATATCCGAAACAAATTTATGCAGTCGTCTAGGATTACTAATGTATAATGTACGTAATTCGAGATTTAGGATACACGCTTTTGGAAGCGATAGATACATAAAATATAGAATTCAGTACATTTTAAATTAGTAGATAATCCTCGGTTCTGCATTCAAAACATTTTTTCAATCTGTGGATATTGGTGCCTTAGCCTTTATGTGCCACATATTATCGTCATTGGTTATTTATTATTTTATAGCTTTTAAAATCAAATTTATTTATAATTAAATATTCATTCAATCTGTTACTATTCTGTATCTTCTATTTCATGTGTATGTGTGTAGTGAATGCATCATTTATATGTATTGTAATTTTTATAGTTGGATATATGGGCGGTCCAGGTCTAACACACTCAACGTTATGCTGGAATAAGGGCTTTATTTACTATTTGTTATTATAAATATCAATTTCAGAAATGTTTCAAAATACTTTTTTTTTATATTTATAAAGTGGGATAATAGAAGTATATATTTTATATTTTAAAAACAAAAGATAAAAATGTTATGCTTAGTAATAAGTTTTTATCATCCTGACGAATTAAATGATAGTTTCCGAAACGGGTCGGCTAACCCAATAAACTCGAGTGTTGTAAGCAAAATATGTTATTATTATGATAAATTAATAATTTAAGATCATATATACAGCACGATTTGTTGTTATAATTATATGTACATGTATTCACCCGTGACGTCACAAACGAATACATTGACAAAAAGTAACGATGGAATTCAGAAACCACCGGATAAGAAATACGGAAGAACGCCATGAAAGACAGACAGAGAGAGCGCCGTGAGAGAGATGATCATAACAGAGATAGATAGCGGGAACGAACGAGCGAGAGAGAAAGACCGAGAGGTATAGCGAAAGACTGGTTTAAAACAAGTTTGCCCACACTATTGACGTTCCGATCGGGCACAATCCTACTAGACACTCCGGTCCGTCTAATGAAACCAAGATACGCGTCAAAATAGATAATACGTTAATTACAACTATCCAGGAGAACCGATTTGCTTCAAGTGGCAATCTTTGACAACGTGACGATCGAAAACACCTTTTTACAAAAAACCAAGTGATTTCATCTACTTGCAAACAAGTCGGAATCTTATCAGGTACACCGCGATGACACGTGACGTAAATATATGCATGAAATTACTCGGTCCGCATATTTTAAGTACACACCTTGCTACAAAACGTATTTTTACTGTACCCAGTAGTTGCCCTAGAAGTTGTACGAGTAGTTGATAAGAGTGGGGTTCGCCAGTAAATACTCCAAGACCTGGTTTGCGAAATCTCAGTTGCCCCGTACGATTCGTAGACTCCTGGTAGCATCGAGAAATGTCTGCTTTTTATAAACTAGCCTCATTCTGCTCTTATCGAGAGGTAAGTAAAATGTACTTCGTATGTGGGGTATAAAAAAAGCAAAGGCAGCAATATTAAAAAAATATATATTGTCATCGAGGATTACTAATTTATAATGTACTGAATTCGACATTGTATAGGAATAAAGGCCAATAAATTTATATGAAACATGATTTTGGAAGGGACAGATACATTACATCTAGAATTCAATACATTTTACATTAGTAATCCACGGTGACTGCATTTAATTTTTTTTTTGCTATTGCTGCCCTTGCTTTTATACCTAACATATGTGCTTGATTTTTAAAACTATTCTCGTTCTCAGTTATCATACGGTAAGTATGATCTGTTTCATAAACGCTTGGTTTTAAAAACTGTTCTCGTTGTCCTGTTATTATAAATTTATACCTATATTATAAATTTATATATATTATAAATTTCATAAATGCATAGTTTAAAAAACTATTCTCGTTTTGCTGTTAAGGTAAGTATACTGTACTTATTTCATATATGCTTAGTTTTTAAAACTATTTTTGTTCTGCTTTTATCATAATGTAAATATTTCATATTGCATACCTGGTTTTTAATGTATCATCAACGTTCTTCTGTCATCATAGAAACCGTGCTAATTCAGAATTACGAGAAATTTAAACAGAGCTTCCAAAACATCCATTTAAATTAAATAAGTAATTAAAATCAAGGACCGAGAAACCTTATATGAATATATTTACGAGATTTAATTTATTGTAATGGTTTTAATAATTGCGTTATAGATCTCAGAAACGTGTACCATATTATTGTATTTTATTTTGGTGCCTTCAAAGATAATACGATTTGTTATTTTAGGTTCAAATGGTTTTTTTTTTTCGTTTTGTGGAGATATTATTTCTTATTGGTATCTACAAAGATACTAAATGCCGTAACAAATTTCTTATACAGGTGAATCAGCATCAGGAGTTTCGTTATCATAAAAGTAACTTATATCGAATATTAAAAATTCATTCGCTTTGGTAGTCAAATAAAATTATTAAAACCGTGCAGAAATTTGAACCAAGTGTTTTTTTCAAAGTTGTAATCATTTTATTTGACTTGTATTGAAGCGAATGAATTCTTGATATTCTACACAAATTACTTTCGTAAACGCTTCACAAAATAAACGTCAAAATATTTTAAACAAATCAAAATTTGAAGTCGTTTTTTATCTCCTTAACCATTGATAAATATTTTCAAATATTTTCTGTTCAAAATTGAATGAGGATGATTTCCTCGAAGATTTTGCTACCAGCTAAGAGATAAGACTACAATACACTTCCACCCGCGAGCCTCCTACAAAATTTTAGTAATAAAATGTTCAGAAATACAGAAATCATTTCGTATTTTGACAAGACTATTTTTTGTTGAAAATATAACAAGAATGTTATTTGGTGATTGTTACCCAAACACTTCAAATAAACAGGTATTTTTAAGAACACCAAGACAATCCAACATTACAATCCATGTATGTGTAATAAAGTACCGAATAATAAATGGTTTATATGCCATTATTGCACAACTGTTGAGTGCTGAAAAATGATATTGCACCATCATAGAAGACATAAAAACACAGGATGCGATTTCCTCTTCCTGTCTTGAGTTTCAATGACAATTATTTATGAATCCCTTATACTCCACATTCCCCTGAAATAATATAATTTATAAGACCAAGTAGATTCACGACTACTTTCCAGATCTCATTTAAAATTGCGAAAGTCGTAAATGTAGATTAATTCAGTAATCACACCGGCATAAATAAGTACGTCTTGTCTATTTTTGAGTGTTGAGGTAGTAATCACCGAATAAGGCGGACTATCGTAAATCCACGTCTTGTCTGTTTATGAATTTTGGGGTCACCAAAATAACACAACAGAATAGGTCAGTATTTTTTGTTGAATGAGAAAATTTAAGCTGCGGCTCGAGACAGAGAACAATACTGATAGGTGTTGTACGCAATTAGGATACATTATGCGGCTATGAATGTGTATTCTTTGTAAGGTGGACAGAAGACTTGCGGCATTGAGCAACAGCCGCAACCGAGACGATGCTAAAACCTGGTCTACAATTGATCAATACACAGACGACAAACGTAGATTCGCACCCACGCGTCAGCGGGGACGTATTTTGAACAGGGAGCCATGTTCTCGTGAAATGTTCTGAGTTCACCGCTGCTAATAGAATTCATTTAGTAAGTTAGTGTCTACCGGATATTGTGAAGCGGCTTTAAGAGCGGTAGTCCTAGTACACGCGGAACAAGGATAGCATCCATCTTAAACCATTTACAGTTTGTATATTCAGCGAATCAGTATCGAATAAATTAAGCTATACTCGTAAGCCTATTACCATACAATCTATTCCTGAACATACAAGGATGACTGTATCAAAAATATATTCCATTGATCTTTTAATTGGGTGAAAAACATAAAGTATGTTTATGTTTTTCAATTTTATATTTTATCACTTCATTTTCGAGAGTAACAGAATCAGGTGATGTATTTAGTATGTTCTTCGTATGTGGGGTATAAAAACAAAGGCAGCAAATATCCAAAAAATTAATGCACTTTCTAAGTAATTTTTAAAGATATTTTTTATTTTTTGGACATTGCTGCCTTTGCTTCTATATCAATGTTAGATTTTGTAACTCTCGAAACTTAAGTAGTAACTATTAAATTATATCGACGGTCCCTACTTAAAGTAAACATCCACAAAAAAATAATTTTACAGAAGAGCTATTTGAAGTTTGACTTGCATACAAAATGAGCGTATCTGTCCGCTTCAACGACAGTTTTTTTATTTGAAAAAATTTTTTTTTAATTTTGTGCTGCGGGGAAGAGTATTTTGTATATAATGGTACAAAAATACATTTTTGATAACGTAGATACCTACTTATGTACTTTCCACTGATTTACATGAAATAAACAAACTCACTAAAATGACTTAAAATTTCGGTGGGCATGTTAACTTATTAGTGACACATTATTTCAAGCCGCTCCACTCTGGCCCCAACTTTCACTGCACTTCTAAAATACAGTTACTGTGTCGACAATGTCTAAAATGACAGTTTCTATTTGACATTAGAAGGAGAACCTAAAACAGCGCAATTCTGTTAAAGTGTCAATAATAACTCGATTTGTTAACAACCAAAATTATGATAATATTTGGTTTTACGGAATTAATGTTCTTCTACGTATTAAAGTATTTCCGAGGCCTAACAAATTTATAACTGAAATGAAATAAATAAACATAAAACGTATGAATTCTCTCTTTTGCAAAGAGTTTGACAGTAATATGTAAACGGATGATTATGTATCAACCACAATTCTAATTTCGATCTAAAATATCGATCGATATTTTGCTATTATATCTAATAAAAACAAATTTAGTTTACACTTTTATAAAAATTAAAATTAACAAAGGTGGTGAATTTATTTTTCTGTTTCGGCAAAGAAGATATTTTTTAGGTTACATCGTCTAAATAAGTAAAAATTTAGAATATTTTGAGTCTGTCCAAATTTTTCAGAACATAGTATGTACTTGGAATCTTAGGGACATTATTAATCAATATGTATTATAGATGTCTCACAGAGACGAAATTATATTTATGGTCATTTAAGGGGAATGAAAAAGCTTTGAATGCCGGTCGCACTAAGGATTATTACAACACATATACGGAACATGTTGCAAAATTTAAATATATACAACTTACAAAAATTTGATAGACATGGTATTCTATCATACGTGGAAATGGTGATCGTTACATTGTGTAAAGTGATCACTTAAGCCAACCGTACGATAGGTCGTAATCCCTATAAACACCCAAAGACTTCCATACCTACTCTCCCATAAAAATATAATTTTGTCTCTGTGATACATCTATAATATATATTAAGTACAAATTTATTGAAATATGCGTAAAGTATATATGTTCCTATATTTTTTAATCCTCATAAAGAAAGCCTTTTGTAAAAGGTAGTATTATAATATCTATGTGCTTGTAAGGTGCTTTTTTAAGGTGCGTCACGATAAAAAATGTACTGATTTCAAAACACTATCTTACAATTATAATTTATAAATATTTAACGTTAATATTGTATACAATTCCATTTTCCAAGTACACATTTCTAGTACATGCATGTCTTTATGAATACATATAATTGCTCTTTATTGATACATATAATTGAAATGAGTTATGTAGTAAGATTATTTTTGTCAGGTACCGTAGACACATACGTATGTATATGACTTAAGCAATTAAGCAGATAACAATATGCTGAGATAAGTTTGGCGATAATGATGTAAGTATATTAATAAGCCACAAAAATAACTTTATTGAATTAAAAAGTACAAGTGGATCTAATCTATAAAACGAAATGAAAGGAAAAAGATGCATGTTTTATGTAGTGTGTAGATTTAGTGATACTATATCTACGATCGCACACATCCAGAGACAGAGTAAATGTTTTTTTTATTCGGATTCGAGATTCTTCCATTTGATGTTTCGCGTCCAGTTCAGTTTTTTTTGTGACGTATTTTGCTAATCGTAGTCATTTTTATTATTTTAAACTAATTGGTTGAAAATTATAATATGAAGGGATTTTTTGTATTTATAGCTCCGATGCCCATTTTAACATTAAATTTGTTCGCTTTGGGATCAGAGTAATATAATCTATATATTCGATTTGTAAAATTAATTTTGGCAGTCGCATTTCGTGTTCAGTTTAATTATTACAACAAAATTTTATAAAATCGTCTACAAGTTATATTAAATTTGATTACACCACTTGTGAACAACTGGCGCGTACAATATGTATGTAGGTATTCAATACACATACATTCACATGTTTGAGTACATTCGCATTTCCTGTCATTGGTGATGTCATTGGCACTCGATTAAAACTGCAAAATGTGCTTTTATTTTGATTAGTTTCAGTAACAGTTTTATGAATTGATAATATCCTACAAATGACTAGCTTCTTCGAGTGGTCAGCTCGCTCACTTTTGGCAATACAGGTCGGGGGTTCAATACCAGTATCCTAAACCACCAGTAACAATAAACCAGAATCCTTCAAAGTTCATCCTACTTTTAATTATTAACGCAAATTATAATAAAATTAATGTCATATATTTTCTCGCCCACATCTTTATTTATTTAGAGAAACTGAAAAACACATTTTGTACAAGATACCGTGGGATATTACCAAATAACAGAAATAATAAAATAGTATAGACAACCGATAACACAATCGATTTAATATTTGTTTTAACAAAAAAAATAAGCAATGTTGCTAATTAAAATCATAACATAACATATTATAACGTAACATGGTTTCGTTCATAAGTTATTCCTTGTAATACCTGAAAACATGAAAAAAGGTAAACAACAATAGTTACATAATAAGTACATAGTATATTGAAGGCACACAATCAAGCTAATGTGACACTGCAAAATACATTATAAAGCAGACACATCGCCAAAATTTAATGAGGAAATGCAATAATGGACGCAAATACAACGGTAGGTATACATATTTATTGATAACGCCAGCAACGCACATACTGCAAAAGAAATCAGTTCTAAGAATGTTGCAATTGTTTTGAAAATTGACTAGAATTGACTGCAGTTATCAGTTCGCTGAAATGTCTCGTTTTTGAGCACCACACCGATAACCATTACCTGTCCAAAGATATCTACGCAATCCACCATTGTAGTGATAAAAGATAGAGCGATAGCGTTTCCTATCGGTGAGGGCTCACAGTGTTTCTGCTGGCCGGAGAATACTATGATCGAGAAACAAATCAGGTGTTGAAACATCGCGATCCGAGAAGAATATTGATCTCTCGGCCACAACTGGTCCGTGCACGCTCGGGAAGATCGATGAAAACTCGCGAGTCGGGGAGACACTCGCTCTTGGGGTCGTTTCATCACTTAAAGTGGGCCTGGAATGGGTCGAGGCATTCGCGATATCGAGCACAGTCGTCAAACAGCCTCAACTCTCCGACAACAAGTACAAAAGTTGGAGGCGAATCGATAGCATACATTCCGAGGAACGTGCGAAGAAAGCTGCCCGGAAAAGCGCGCTGCCGCGATTTTTAAAAAGTCCGTTCGGCTCGGGTGTAGGAATATTTAATTACCTGTTGCCAGTGGTCTTCCAGGGACGTCTGCGAGGAGAAGTAGCCCGTGTCATGGACGTCCTGCAGTTCCCTGAAGATGTTCCCGCTGGGTAAGATATCCATGACAGAAACTGTTCAAAGAAACACTCGGTTCATCACTGTTATCACGTAAAGTAGTTTTCGCTTCGGGTTCGTTCACTAGACGCGGCGGCTCGCGCTGGCGACGCTCTCGGCTGAGTTGAGGGTATAGAGCCCGCAGCGAGCTGAACGCCGCGGACGTGCTGTTCAGATTCCCCTGGCTATGCGACTGTCGGCGCCACCCGCGCTCCGCCCGGCCTCCCCGCGCCCCGCTCCGCGCCGCGTCGTGCCGTCTCGCTCGCATCTCCTCGCTGCCGCCTAGCGCGTAGCGCGTCCCCCATCTACTACACGATAATGTGCTTACTATTACTATTCAGCTGTTTTCATTTCTACACTTACTCTATTACTTATAATTACAATTATTATAAATAGATTTTTTAATTTCTTTTATAACAGCAAAATAACGTTATGTTAACAAATAAAATAAAACCACTATCTATTGACAATCAACATCTTTCGTGGCCCAATAGTCAGTTCATCAGAATACAAAGTAGATATACTAAAAATTATAAATTAAATTCGAAGTATAGACATTAACGAAAACAAAAAATAAATACTTTGTCGTTGAATAGGTAAATAATAAAGAAATGCAAAAACAAATTTTAAAAATTTACAAAAAAAGTTTGGGTAGGTATTCTTATTCTAATTTTTAAAATTTCTAATTTATCTAACTATAATTCTACGTTATTTATATGTAAAATTTCTAAACCGCTGTTAATAACAAAATAATTCTACACATTATACAAATTATTGCAATCAATTTATAACCCCCGATTCATAAACCGCCGTGTACATAGTACAGACATTGAGATTTAACTCACCGTGTCTCATTGGGAAACAATCGTTTGTATTCTGATACAAATAAAATTAATTATTTTTATAATATTTTTGATACACCTTTATCAACAAAAAATCATCATAATATAAATATTCGATATTATCATATCAAATAACGTCGAATTTCGAATGTCATTATAAAATATTATTACGTAGATTAATTTGATCGACTACTTTTTTAAGTACTGCGACAGAGTATATTCAATGATTTCGTCAACGTTATCAATTCATTCATTATTTTAAAGCTCTTTCATAAAAATAAAACATTTTTTGTGATCACCGTTTGTCGTTATATGGATATGAAAGTCTTTTTGAGAGCTCATAGGGCTCACGACCTATCGTATGGCTGACTTAAGTGATCACTTTACACAATGTAATGCTCACCAATTCCACCCATGATAGACAACAATATCTATCAATATTTTAAGTAAATTTGTAAAGTTTTATATATGTTTAACGTGCACACCTTGTTTCGTATGTGAGTTGAATTTTTTCTACCGCCACCTGCAAACTAACTTAACCTAAACTTTGTCATTCTCATAAATCAGTACAAACATCGCCATTATTAATGAGATATCTATATTTTGATTGAAGTTTATAAAGCAACATTTTTTTTATGTGTATATAACATTTTTATGTGTATATAGCAATTGGCGAAATACAAGACGAAGACATAAAATTACACAAAATACACGAAAAACACCAACACAACACTAGAATGGCTCAAAACTATCACATAACACACGCCAAAACAAAAACAGGACAATCCCGACTAATTTTGCAACGGACTAAAACTATACAATGACCTGCCACAACAGACCAAACACCTGACCACTGACAAATTCAAAACAGATGTGACAAAAATATTGAAACTCGGCCAACTATAAAAAAATGACTTTGTATCTGAATTATATTATTATTATTTCTTATATTGAATCATGTAAAAATGTTACCCATAAACCTCTTAGGCTTCCATTATATTTTAAATTAAAAAAATAATAAAAAATTATCTCGAATTATAAACATTACACTAGAATGCGCCTAAAAATTATTTCAAAATTTTAACTTCTTTTTTGTCCAGACATGTGGTCGTAAACCCCATAAAACCCCACAGTCAAAAAGATTTCCATACCTAGTTTCCCATGTAAAAATAGTTCAATAATTATGAGACATCTATAATATATCTTGATTAATGGATGTCCCCCTGGGATAAAACCCAGTAGTGTGTTCTTGAAAATGTTGAACATACTCAAATTATTCTGAAACACAATCATACCAGATTAAAAACAATAACAACAATAAGCGATATAAATAACCGAACAGGTCTATAGTCTGAGTGAGTTCCAAGGTTAACGAAGTATATCACGTGAGACGCAACAATCCTCGGCGCGAGCAAGTAAAGATTTTAATTAATGTTATTACTGACTACTACTTCTTTGTTCTACTTTTGAATCATTTCGAAACCGTCGAAATATTGAAAATATACGTACGTAGGTACGAGTATGTATAAAAAACACTAATTAATAACACCAATATAATACGCCGTATTTTTAAATTTTATTAAATAATCTCTAACGTTCTTCATTTTTTAGTACCATATGTGCGTGTTTATGTTTGTACGTGGATGTTTGGAGCAGCTAAGATGTCTCAAATCTGATTAAAATAAGTTATTTATTTATTTTATATTATTTTTTAATTTAATGACTATCGACAGGTCAGAATTACCCTAATGGATAGACATTTAGGACAAAGTGATTAGTATAGTTACAATTACAATTTACAATAATACATTAAAATAAAATATTAATACATTATACAATATAAGTATACTACAATTTACAATAATACATTAAAATAAAATATTAATACATTATACAGTATAAGTATACTACAATAAGTGATTACAAGATGAACGAAGTTCACATTCTCCCCACGACATAATAGGCATGTAGGCTCCCAGGTCAACTAAGTCAGAAAATGTGTACCCGCGCTTTGTGGCTATAAAATTTTTGTTTAGGTTGATTTCCGAAGAATCCGTCTTACACGCTCAAACTATTTTCGGTCAGGAGCGATATAATTTCTCTCTTAAACTGAGGTTGTGTCATGTGAAATATGTCGATGTTGGGGTTACATATCCCGCTAATGAATATCTAGGGTGACAGTAGTATCATTGAGATACCTACTGCACTTTTTGTCGAAGAAGAAGTGTCATAAAAATCAAATTGAAAACTTTATACACGATATAAGTAGTTTACATTCTCAAACAGCTAAACTAAGTAAGTCATCTTTTTATTTCACCAAAAAAAATAATGGGATCAATAATGATATGTTGGATAATTTATTATTTTTAACATTTGGATTTTCAACATCAATATTTTTTTGTTAATGTCTTACTATTTACTACAACAATTTGATAACAGTATTATTATATCAGAAAATATTTGTTATAGTGTGGACGAATGCAACCACAAAAAAAAATTAAATTTATCCGTAATACATCTTAATATTCGTAGTATGCAAAAAATTTTTGATGACTTTATAATAAACTCTTTTAAATCTTTACCGGACTGCATAGTGTTAACTGAAGCCCACTTGAATAAATATACTTGTATTCCTAACATTGCGAATTACATTTGTCGTGCGACAACAACATACACAAACAAAAACAATGGTATTGTTGTATATATCAAAAATACTTGCACTGATATCTCTATTCAAGAATAACAAATTCATCGTTCAAATTGTTTGCAAATAAAAATTAACAGAAATAATAAAAAAAATTAAATATTTGCTTTTTACAGAACTCTTACATTTATAAATGATTTAAATCATATCATCCTTATAAATAAAAGTTTCGATACCATCATTATAGGAAATATAAATATCAATAACGTAGGTATGAATTTAGCAAAAAACATAAAAAAATATTATAACGAAGATTCTATTGATCGAGATATAGAAATCGAAGTAAATATCTCAATCTTTCAAAATATGAATGAATCCGACGTTAAAAATATCATACATAATATGAAAGGTGGTTCTATACCAAGGTTTGATAAAATAACAATTGTTGATGTGTTGTTGTTGTTGATGTAGAAATGTTGAAAAAAATTATAATTTCTTAATCAAACCAATAACCCATATCATCAACTGTAGTCTAAACCAGGGATACTTTCCATCAATTTATAAAACCACCATAATAACGCCAATTTATAAAGCTGGAGACACTACGGACATCACTGATTATCGATCAATATCTGTTTTATCAAATGGCGCAATTTTTTTTAAAAAATCGTTAAATAACAAATTTAAAAATATACTAAATGACCACCAATTTGGATTTCGTGAGCATATGGATACACAGGATTCTATGATTCTATGACTAAATTAACAAAAATAATATACTGGTCAATAGATAAAGATAACAAATGTGTAGATTTATTTATAGACCTACGCAAAGCGTTTGACAGTATCTCGCATAATAAATTAATAAGTAAACTAAATAAGATTGAGATTATAGGTAAAGTAAAAACTTGGATAGAAAGTTACCTGAAAGAAGGGAATCAATCTGTAAAATTAGAAAATACATTAAGTTCAAATAAAACATCAACATTTGGTATACCGCAAGGGCGCAAGGTACTGTACTCGGACCTTTACTATTTATTATCTATGTAAATGATATGTTAAATTTACTTACTGATGGACAGATTTTATCGTATGCTGATGACACAGCTCTAGTTTTTGACTGTAGTAATTGGAATGATGTTTTAGCTGCAGAAAATCGGAGTATAAATATTTTAAACAATGGTTCGATGAAAACTTATAATCACTAAATGCGAAAAAAACTCACAATATTTTTTTCACATTTAAAGAAAATATTAGTAATCAAGATTCACTCTAATAATTGTCCTAATAATACATTAAAAACGACTGTTCAGTATTAAGTTCAAAAAATAGCATTAAATATTTAGGAATAATAGTTGACTAATATTACATGGAAAATACAAATCGATAAAACAGTAGAAATAATAAGAAAACTCGTGTATATATTTATTAAAATAAGAAATATTTTAGGAGTAAACTTGTTAAAAACGCTATATTATACTTTAATCCAGTCAGTTTTATAATGTGGTATTATCTAATGGGGTAGTGCATTCAAAACTACATTGAAATCTTTAAAAGTTGCCCAGAAATTTATTATAAAGATCATTCTTAAAAAACCTAATGATTATCCAGCTATAGAGCTTTTTAATAAATTACAAGTCCCCCCCCACATTACAAAATATTTACAAACAAAATTGCATTCTTCAACTTTATAAAAAATTTCACAGTAGGTAATAACGAACTGACCCAAGTATCAAGTAGCAGAAATATAACACTTGGTAAATTGCATATCCCCGTAATACATACTACAACTGCTCAGCATCTTCATACATTTAGAAGTGTGAAATGGTTTAACGAATTACCTGTTAAAATGTTAAAATGAGGATTGAAAAAAAATCATAAGGCCTTTAAGAAAAATATTAAAAAATATCCTCAGAGTTAATTAAATTTTTATTTTGTACACACATAAATACGCATATATATGGTACCAAAAAATAAAGAGCGGTCGATTATCGATGGTATTCTGAAATTAGCAATATTGCTATACCTGTATCTTGATAGTTATTGTATAACATTTCAATGCCGCCTATTTTGACGTTTTAAATTTGACAGGTTTGACATAATGAATTCAATCAATCAGAAAGCTTTAAAACACAAACAATGCCGCCTATTTTGACATTTTAAATTTGACAGGTTTGACAAAATGAATTCAATCAAACAGAAAGCTTTAAAACACAAACAAACGTTAATTTATTCACTATAATGAATAATGAGCTTTCTAATTAATTAAATTGGCGTTTCAGTTTGATTACAATTTTATACAATAACTTTCAAGATACTGAAGTAACAGTATTGCTTATTTCAGTATACGGCCAATTATGTAATAAAAATAAAAGATAGCATGTATCTTTCGGGGCAAAATTCCTCGTTAAGCACTGACTCTTGGATTTCTTTTGGATGTTTGACTTCGTGGCAATTTTGACCTACACAGAGAATCACGAATCCATAGATATCTGAACGGACCAAAACCAAAGACTATCGAATGTTATTTGCCCGAACATGCTACATAGTTACCATCATAGTTAGCATCTCACCTATGTTTATACCAATTGCAAGCCATTAAGATATAACCACTGATACAATATGTAAGTATAGTTTTTTTATGGATATATACATATGCATATTGATAAACGCCTAGAATACCTACTGAAGGTCATTGAAATATAGCCACTGATATTATATGTAGGCATAGTTTTTTTAAATATATTTGCATGTTGATAAAAGCCTAAAATACCTACTGCAAATCATTGAGATATAGCCACTGATATAATATGTAGGTATGGTTTTTTTAAAGA
>JADDOH010013666.1:0-13322 GCA_016648135.1 Agrypnia vestita | reverse complement strand
TATGGAGATTCATGGATATGAGTGGTTGATGATCGAAAGAAATTTTACACCTGTCCTCAATCCATTGACACCATTAACTTCCACTAGCGCAGTACTTACGTATTTTCTGAAATATAAGGGTTTATGTGTTACCTAATTTAACCTATTTTCGTGACTAGTATTTTGAACGTACCTAGACCTCTACGTCGAACCGTTTTTAAAAACGTATTCAACTCAAAAACGTAAAATAATGTTACGGGATCATAGTTGTGGGAGGCAAATGAAACTCTAAAAACTATTTAAACTTTTATTTAGGTCACTGGACACCTATTTAATTGGAGTACTGTTCTTTAATTCTAGGTCATAGAATTTCAAAGCCATGTGTTCTCGCGAACTTTGGAACCAAAGTCGCCGAATTCTTCTATGTATGTAGTTTGATATTCTACAAATAATATAATTATTTTTTCATTTGATAGTGGAATAATTCGATTTTAAGAAAACATTTTTCAGGTGGTATGGAGCTTTCTGATCGTTTAATTATCTTTACAAAAAAAAACAAAATTCACGAAACACAGATGAACACATACATATCTGCCGTATTCTCATTAAAACAATGACATTATAATTAGTAAGACAAAATAGACGGGACGTACGCGTAAAGTTTCTGCGCGAAAAGTTAACATATCTGTCAAACGTTTGAAATTGACGAAGTTACAATGTTATACAATAGCAGTCAAGACATGGATGTTACGTTATATTGCTATCTTCAGAATAGCCCCATATATGCAGATAATTTTCTTCGAAATAATGCAATGGCTGCCATGAAATTATTTTATTTTGAAGGTGATCTGTTTTTAACAAATTTATTTGGTAGATATTATTGATATATTTTTTAAATGGGGTTAAAAGTAATTTTACGTTGTGATATAATTTGTCATTGTATTGGGTTTGACAGCTTATTTATTTAATGTTAAGCTCACCGACTGACCTATGTAAACACTCTGTTTTGGTTATACCCATGTTCTACCTAAGCTCAGGTGGTAGCAATGTGGTAGGCGCGCTTGCGTGGGTTTGTAGAGGTCAACAAACCTTCGATTTTTTTACGATTCCTTAGAGTCTACGATACTCTGAGTAGGTACTCTACATGCGGCTAGATCGCTTATTCTACTTCTACAAATGCGTCAGCTCTATAGTTTTAACACTTTTGCAAACTACTTATTATAATAAACATTATATATTTTACATGAATTCGTAAGGTAAAAAATTCTAAGTAAAAAACCCACAGGTCAACTAACCTTAGGAATTGTTATGGGTTTATAGAGATTGGAATTTTCGTTCACTCGACTGAACTATCGTTCATCGAGTCGTTCGATCAAGTGAAGTGCTCACTTTGAATCGTTCATTTGAATTATTGATTTTCAATCATTCATTTGCCCACCATTTTTTTTTGACAGGGGGGTGGAAGTGAAAAAAATCACTGAGGGGGGAGGTAGGATTAACTGCCAAAGATTTTGTCGCTAGTTCAACAAAAATTATCGATGGAGGGTGTGGGATCGAGATTTAGGATTCGATGATCGATGAATTTCCGCCAATACTCATCGTTTTCAAATAAAATGATTTCCGACTACTGAACTTACGTTCACTAAAATTCACTGTACCATTCGTTCGCTCAGTAAAGTGAACTGTTCAAAAAGAACAGTTCGTTCATGAACGACTCATCTCTATGGGTTAAGCTATCTAGGCTTTCATATCTCATATTTATCAGCCCATAAATATGAGTTCATCAGGTTCATTTTATTCAGATTTTTCTTTAAATGAAACTTACAATTATAATCACAGGTATTTAAAAAAAAGAGTAAATTTAGGTAGGTATAAATATGACTAACATGTAATGAATGACATAGCGTTTGATGATTAACCATTTATGAGCGACATCAGTTAGAAGAATTCAAACTGATTCATGAATTCAAATAATTAATTTAATATAACGCATGCAGTAGCAATTTTTAAGAATAGGAATGTACTTCTTATATCTGCGAAGACAAAACCGTATTTACATTTCGAGGTTATGTTTATGTTTGACGTCAATTCATAAGTCAATGACAAAATAATCATGCGAAATAATATACAGAAATATACAATTACATATTGAAGCGTTTTTAAGGTTCATCCATGGTGCTCTCACATGTGAGAAAATCGATAGAATTCGTGAATTCAGCATTTTTATTATATTCTTCAGGTTCTGCCCACGTTCTGCCTGCTTTTACTTTACAACATAAAATATCAAACGCAACGTCTAGGGATAGGTAAAAAATATCGATATATCAATATATCGATTTTTTTTGAAAATCGATATTTTTTTTGATATCTTTTTCAATACTTTTTCCAGCTACCTTTTTTGTCGACACGTTTGTTTCGTCCATATACGATATATTTTTCCGGCGACCTTTTTTATTTTTTTTTTGGTCACCAAAAAGCGTTTCACTCATAATTTTGCACCAAATTTTTTCGGGTGACCTTTTTTTATATATATCGAAAAATGTCGATATATAAAAAAAAATTTTAGACGCATTGATATATTTTTTCCGGCGCCTTTTTTTTGATCATCAAAAGCGTTTTTCCCTTAATTTTATCACGTTTTTGATAAATTGTATTGAAGAATATTGATATATTCCTTCGATTTATCAATATATTTTTTCCGATATATCGATTTTTTGATATATCGATATTTTTTCTTCGATATATCGATATATTTTTTCCGGTGGCCATTTTTTTTGGTCACCATAATTTTTTCCCTTATTTTTATTATATTTTTGAAGAAATAATATCGCAAATTATCGATACACAGTGATAAAAAAAAGAGTTTAGTCTGACATGGTCCTTTCCTAACTTTAAATTATTTTTATCAGACTCCACACCATTTTTATCCACTCCACATAAAAAGCCGCGTAGCAGTTCTCTGAACGAACTATTGAGTCAAAAGTCTTCTAAGTGCCTTTTATAAAATTGTATCATCCAAAAATATGAACGCGTTCTAGATTTTTTTAAATTCAAAAGAACATTATAATATGTATTTCGTATTTTATTATAAAATTTAAACTATTCAAAAGGATAATAAACTGCAACGCACAAAATATTATTGCAAAATAAAATACCGTATAAAATTATTATAAGATTATCCGTAAACACTACACACACTACATAATTCACAAATTATAATAAGATTTATTATTTTGTAGCGGTACCTGTTCAACCCTGTGCCATGTACCTATCGCCCGACCCAGAGTTTTGTTTATATTAACATAATAAAAATCTCCGCGATATAAACAAAAGGGTCGAGCTAGGGACTTGGCGACACCACACCAGTCGGGCTTCTGCCGTAAGATCGGGCAGACTTCCGCGCGTCATCTATTTCTTTGTTCGTTACATAAAATATTACTTGTACTCATTAACTTTCTTCCGGGACCCAACAATTTTATCATGAAATTAATACCATTCTATCAGTAAAAAGTTTATTTTAATCTATTTAAAATAATCCAATTCTACTCCAACGATCAAATTATTACCGTAAAATTATCCTTAAAGAAGGCACACACAATACAATTCACAAATGTTAATAATATACCTACAATTCACAAATGTTAATAATATTAATTATATACCAATTAAAATAAATGTATATGCACCGGTATAATATAATCAAGAGTATTTTCTAATCGTTGTACAATGTACACGTTACTTTAATGTCCAATAATGGAATGGAAAAGATGTTGCATTTTATTGCAAGATTTGAAAGTGGCCTTGAAGC
Organism: Agrypnia vestita; assembly: GCA_016648135.1. Lineage (NCBI taxonomy): Eukaryota > Metazoa > Arthropoda > Insecta > Trichoptera > Phryganeidae > Agrypnia > Agrypnia vestita. The sequence goes on along the minus strand of JADDOH010013666.1, from coordinate 9,535 downwards.
CAGAGTATTAAATATTTACCGTTCACTAAAGAGGCACCGCGATTGGCCAACAGGGAGGAACTAAGAGCGCCCGACAAAAAGAGTGTTAAAATGGCATTTTATAGTGTTTTTAAGTTATAGAATGTGATATTATTTTTAAAGAATGGTAGGTATTCAAAGAATATAAAATTTTCCTTTTGTTTGTCAACCCTGGTTCATAATTATTTTAATTAATCATGTTTTTTACGAAAACGGGTTTTTGATAGGTGGAAAACGCAAAAATCTAAACTAACGATTACTATAAACCAAGTTGATACAACCGGCCGTAACATGATTATTATCGTTTAAAACTGGGACTAGTGGAATAATCTATGTGCGAAAAGTGAAACATATGTTGTTTGAGATAATGAGACTGAACCATTCGATAAAAAAACGAATTTTAAGAAAAGGTTGTTTTCATTAAATTAAATTTAACACAAAATTTTTCTTCCTCTTCAATAAAAAAATATGTGTACGCAATTTTAAAGGCTTAAAACCATAGGTTACCGTTTAGTATGGATATAATATTTAATACGGATAAAATAAGTAGGTACAAGGAAATATTTAAATTGTCCTTTGCAGAATTGTGAACAATTAGTATGCGACCAACACACATGTTTTACCTACCACTTTTTTTCTGATAATATGAAAAACTAATTTTGTTTTATTGATTTTACAATTGATACAATTTTGTATTATTGTTTATGTTTTTTAAGTAATAAGTTTTGTAATATATTAGGTGCGCATTTACCGCTGTAGATTCTGAAACTCCTAGTTACGTTCCTGTATGTTATTAAACCTGAGCCTTCGGATAATACAAAGAGAAGTACAAATATTTGCGGATAAGATTACTTAATTCAAATAGAATTATCAGTGTAAAGGTCTCGGTGCCTCCGTGGTAATTAGTCTGTGCTTTTTTGGGATGGAATTTTAGGAGTTAATTAGCTTTTCTGAACGCTACGAAAAGGGTCGTATGATGGTAGTATAAATCGTAATGGCGACGTGGCTTTAGTAAAATGAAAGAATAACCACATTTTTTTTAAATAAATAGAGATGCGAACACAGAACGCGTGTTGCATCAATAAGCTAAACGCTTGTGCTATGAGAATAGGTCTAACTTGATTATGTCCTGGAATGGGGCTCGAACCACCGACCACTAGATCACTAGGCGAGCTTCGTGACCATTATACCAACAATAAGTAGCGCTCGAATCGAAATTTCTAATTTCTAATCTATTCATCATCATCACTCTTGGCACTACAACCCTTGGTGGGTCTTGGCCTCCTCAAGAGTCTTCCTCCACTCATCTCGGTCTAGTGCCAGCTCTCCAGTTCCGAAGCTCCAAGACAGAGATGTCTTTGAAGACGTTGTTACTCCATCTTAATTTTGGCCTTCCTAAGCTTCTTCGCCCTATCGGCCTTGAGTTCAGCAGGGACTTGGGTGCTTGATGGTCGGACATTCTCTCCACATGACCCAGCCACCGAAGTCTTTCCAGTTTTTTTTAAGTTTTGTGACGTTTGGCTCCTTAAACAGAGTATAGAGCTCATTGTTGTAACGTCTGCGCCAAATTCCATTTTCTAGAACCGGTTCAAAGATACGCCTCAAAAATTTCCTTTCAAAAACGCCCATTGCTCGCTCATTCCTCTTAGTTAGTACCCACGTCTCAGCTGCGTACGTGAGCACTGGCCTAATAAGCGTTTCGTACACTAATATCTTGGTGTTTCTGAAAAAACAGCGATTTGCGCTCACTATGCGCTTCTGGATCTCCTCTGTATTATTATTGTTGTTATCAGGGAGGGTATGTAAATCTTGGTACCGTTTCAAAATTTTGACTTCCACATGAGAGAGTTGGGATTTGTTGGGTGCATCCTACATCCATGAATTTGGTCTTCTGCTGGTTTACTATGAGACCCATGTTTTTGGCAGAACTTTCAAGATTTATGAAGGCGTTTATTAGGCGGCCCTCGTAGCGCTGTGGGTATGACACTGGCTTCCCAAACCGAGGGTTCCGGGTTCGATTGCTGGTAAGGTCACAATTTAATCTATGTGATTTTCTCAAGTCTGGGTGTTTTGTGGTGTATTTCGCTTCTGTAATTGGGCCTCCAGGCCTGTTGAAGCGTAAAAAAAGGCATTAAGTACGTAAAGCATTGTGTTTTCGCAAATTTTTTTAAATTTTTTTTTTTAACGTACAGACCGTCAACAGGTCATTGATGACCCTAATAGATGGTCATTTAGTGACATTAGAGTACAAGTTTGAGTATTTTGTGAACATTTGAATATGATAATATATTATACACTTAATACACTTTTATGTCGATATCATCAGCGTACCTGAGCCAATAGTTGCACAGAGTTGTCAAATATCGTTGCTCTTATCTCAATGCCTGAGTCACGAATAACTTTTTCTAAGGCTATGCTGAATAAGAGGCAGGCCGATCCATCTCCTTGTCTCACCACGTGGAGCGCTTCAAAGGGCTCGGAGAGATCACTGCCAACCCTGACTCTACACGTTACTGGGGCATTGTTAGTTTCACCAGATTGATCAGCTTACGCGGTATTCCAAACTACAGTACAGTGCATTCCTATTCATGCTATCATACGCGGCCTTGAAGTCTACAAAGAGGTGATGAGTTTCGACATAGTATTATATCGTTTTTTCTAAGATCTGTCTCAAGGAGAAAATTTGGTCAATGCATGATTTGCCTGGCCTGAAGCCGCATTGGTAGTTGCCAATGATTTCCTCGGACATTGGATTGGGAGCAATCTTTTGTACAAGATATTGGACATTATTTTATAACCGGTATTTAACAACGTTATTCCCCTGTAATTACAGCACTCGAGTTGGTTGCCTTTCTTGTGTAGTGGACACTCAATTCCTAGTCTCCACTCTTCAGGCATCTCTTCTTCTGTCCATACTTTTTGAATTAGGTTATGCAGGTATTGGACAAACTCTCCACCTGCTGCTTTAAATAATTCAGCCACCAGCTCGTCGGATCCGGGTGATTTGTTGTTTTTCAGCCGCCTTATTGCCTGCTTCACTTCCTCCAGTGAAGGAGGTTCAGCATTGTCAATGTACAAATCATCTCCCGTGCTCTCCACCGTGTTGTGCTCCACCTCTACCGAGTTGTTATTGAGAACCGTGTTGTGATGAATCACCTGTTTCTATAGATTTTTTTTTTATTTTATTATTTTTATTTTTGAACTCTAAGATGATTTAAATGCTACGCGGGAAAAAATTGAGCTAAACCCCCCTGGCGGAGTATTGGAGCTACAAAAATTTGGGAATGATGAAACGCTAGTATTGGGAGGGAGTTAGTAGCGATTGATCGGATATAGGTTACGGGCAGTTACTATTCAATTCTTATAAATCATATTGATCTTGTGGTAAAGCCGTGTTTGGTACAAATGGTTGACGATCGATGCGGTCCGAGCGGTCCACATGTGCTTCCCATAAAAAAATACTAAACACGGTTTTCGTAGATTTGGGTCGCGGTTATTGCGTTTGGAGCCGTTAAAAAACCGATTAACGTCTACTCTAAGGTGACGATGATATTGACAGTTCCACGAGGTTTCTGAATTATGGGCTTTTTTGCTGGGTTTTTGAAACCGTTTAAGAGCCGTATATCTTCATCTCGAGTGGATCCCGTGCAACAGAGATGCATAGATATAAGCGAAAGAAAGGAAGGCAGGTCCTAATCAGTGAGATGGCGAGAGATGATAAATAGATAATTTAAATAAGAGATAAATAATTTAAAGAAATTAGCCGCGAAGCACAGATTAGACGTATACGATGTACCAGAGGGGTGACCTTAACTGAGCGAATAATGATTTATTTTCGTTTCGCGGGAGTCGGATAACGTAGGCAGATAGGAAAGTTAACTATAATTCTATTATATTTATCTGTAGACTAACGCTCTTCAGGCTTTTACAACAGATAGGTAATTGCGCAATGACGGTATATACAGTTAGGAAAGAGATAACGATAACGTGTAAGCATATTAATGGCACGACAAGAAAATAATATACTCAAATATAGATACAATATATTAACTATGTAATCACTACAAACCTGTCCGACATTAGCGTAGTCTCATCAGAACGGATAACGTGTATACGATTGGCTATTCTAGCTCAGATTTCGCCGGGTTTGGTAGTAATAACCCACAAAACATAATTGAACAAGTGTATCCAGATAAGAATATTGTAAATAAAATAATATGAATTTGCGGCCCATATACACATGAAATAAAAGGATAAAGCGTATGGGGATCTTATAGATGGATGGATAAATGAAACAAATATATATAGGAGTAAATGCAAGTAAAAAGCAAGCATATGAGTACCAAAAACGTAGGAGAACATAGTGTGATAGAAATTCAAAGACGGGAGGAACAATAATATGAAGTGGAACGGATATAGCAAGAGCATGTAATAATGATATACGTACAAATACAGACAACTACTTGAGACCGATTCGACAGATACTAGCAATCTTTCAACACACCTCTAAGAACATGGTGAGTGGTATATAGTTATCAGCGGAGGCGTCCAGTACCTTGGCAATAAATAAGCACTGAATTAATCCGACGCCTTGCCTGCGGCACTGGAGGTTTATTTACTTATTTATTTTATTTATTTTCATTTATTGGGTTTCTTACAGCCATATAATTAATCAATCTTTGAAGAAAAGACAATAATTGATGTACAGAGTTTTGGGCCAATTACGCGAAAACACATACATACAATCGATAAAAGAATAAGAAAAACATGTCCAATAGTGGGTTGTGTGAGTGTGTATTTGTGTGTTTATTTATTTATTTATTTATTTTGTTTTGGGAAAAATTAAAAGCAAAACGATCTTAAAAATTTTCCACTGAATTTAAAAATTTAATTTAACTTACATTAATAGTTTATTGTGTTATAGCGAATAGTACTCTTCCAGTATTATATTGTTCGAGAATATTCACTGTCTATGTAACATAGTTATTTTGTGGATCAATCTTACTGCCAATAAAAATAATAATAAATGGTTACAAATTATGTTTAAATTCCGCAACGGAGGGACCTAATACGTCCCTGTGCGCGGGAGAACCGCGGGCATAAGACAGGATTCATTGGGTGATCCACGAGAAAAGATCGCCCAAAATTAATTTAAAATTAGGTATAGTACCTTTGAACGATTGTTATATCTAGGTATGCAGTGTGTACATGGTGAGTGTAGGGAAATTGATACAATGATATGGCAGCCAAGGATCGTTAAATTTCCGATAAAGACGAGTGAAAATACGAGGGAACGGGACATGATAATGGTAGATAATGAAGAAACATCAACTATGATTAGGGGAGTACCCGATAGATTGTGGTTACGGTTGATCAAACGACAATATGGACTGAACTTAGAAATTAAATATTAAAAATTAATTATCGCGCTTGCGAAGCGAAAATATACCGTCCGAAGCCACCAAGTCCGCCCCAAAACATAGGTAGAGACAGCAACAGAAAAGGTGGAGTCAATGACGGCTGTAAGTGGTGTCAGGGTTGTGGACTGCAAAAATAGACCTTAGTAGGCGGCATTCTGATATCAGGGGTGGCATAGATTAGTGAAGCCAAAGAGGCTATATATGGGCCGTTTTCCCGCTAGGGGGGTTTTAAAATGTCAAGACACAGCAGAATTGAGGCAGTTGGTGTGAACGTCTACGGGGGTGCGAAATCCGCGTCGGTTGTTTTTGAGTGAAAGTTACCGTCGACTTAGAGTGTCCCAGTGGTTGAAAATTATAGTTTAACTTCAAGTGAAAGTGGTGTACGGGTAAATATACTCTTCGACATTGTTGATTGCTCACGTTAAAAGAAAAGGGGGGTACGGGTTTGATTTTATTTTATAAAGGGTAATTAATTTGGCATATTAGAACTTCGGAAATTACTGCGCTTTATTAAGTTGATTAGTCCGGCATATATAGAACTGATATTTGCAGATCTCCGGAAACTAGCTGTGCGTTATAAAGATACCTATTTTATGCTAAACACGCGGGAAGTTGTTAAAAGATAAAGGAGTTGTTACTAACAGATTCGATTTTAAATAAGTCTTATAAAAATACCTATCTTTTGCTAAATACGCGAGGTCTCATTTTAATTTTTACATTTGTAAGGCATATAATATTTCGTTATATGAAATGTTTCGATTAGACCGGGTTTATTTTAGTTATCGAAAGAATATTTAGTTTATTTTAATAATTTTTTTTGTTTATGTTTAATAGTAAGAGTCCGTTAAAATTATAGCGAATAAATTCTGGGATTAAAAATACGTCTAGTGAAAAATATATAGCTGATCTCGCGGGGTATCAGGTTCAGCCCATAATAATCTAGATTTTCATTTCGTTTAAAATTATATAGAGTAATTCCGTGAGAATCGGGGTTCATTTACAATTTCACAGGTGTACAAATTCCATTATTCTAGAGAATTATATAAAATAATCTCGTGAGAATCGGGACTTATTTACAATTTTACAGATGTATGAAATTTCATTATTCTAAAAAATTATATAAAATAATCTCGTGGGGGTCGGGGTTTATTTACGGTTTCACAGAAGTACAAGTTTCACTATTTTATAAAGTACATAAAATTGCTTCCGTTCGGCCCGGGTTATCTTATATTATATAGGAAAACATAGGTCCCGCGCTATTAAAACATATAAAAACGTTTCATGTGGCCGGGATTATTACGCGCGTTGGGGAAAGTCTATAAGGTAAAAATATGTTTAATTTGATTCGGGTTATTTTATATTTTATGAAAGATATTTGCCTCGCGGACTTAAACTATGAAAAAATGTTTCAATTAGTTCTGGTTATACTTTAGGAGTGATGTAAACTTCGCGGTTGTATAATTTGGGTTACTTTGTATTATACGAAAACGTAAATCTCGCGTATAAAAACGCGTATAAAAAAAAAACGTATATCATGTATTCAAACATATAAAAACTTCTAGTACATTGTTTCGATAGACCGGGGTTGTATTATACTTATAAAGATGTTGTAGGGCCTCGTTATATTGAAAATATATAAAAACCGCCTGGGGCCGGGTCTTCTTATTTATAAACTATATAAGATTTCGTTACATTTAGTTATATAAAATGCTTTCGTTCGAGAATTCGCGTTTCATTTTAAGCATATATAAATATAGGGTCCCGTTTTTAAACAATGTTAGTGTTTCGTTTAGAATTCGCGCCTTCATTTAATAAATATGAAACATGTAGATTTCAATTAGAACTATTTTAAAATGTTTCGTTTAGAAATTCGCGTCTTGTATTATAAATGTGAAAATTATAGTATTCGTTTTGAGCTAAAACGTGTGAACATAGAAACACTACAGTTTTGACCGCTATTTTGTTTACTATGCCTAGGACATTCTTGCGGTGTATTAGACTTGATGGTAAAATTTAAACTCTTACTCTGTTTAAAATATACGTAGTGTCTCCGCCTAGATTGGCTTCACGATATACTTTATGAAATTTGTAAGTTCCGCTGTCCTAAAATTATATAAAATTACCTTCGTTTAGATCGGGTTATATCATATTCCTCGTGGAACGCGTAAACCTCGTTGTCCTGAAACTAAATAAGGATGTTTCATCTAGACCGGGTTCATTTTACATTTTAGGAAGAATATAAATCCCGCGTCTTTCACTACATAAAATGGTTTCGGTAAGATTGGGGTTGTTTATACTTGTAAAAATTACAGAATCCCGTTATTGTTAAACTATTTTAAAATGATTTAAACTATATTAAAATTTGCCGGAGAGCAGATATCAAATATTCGAGATGATAATAAATTTATATTAAGAATAATATTAAGAATAAAACTAAATCGGCGGACCCTAAAAGTAATGTGTATTGACCTTATCAAGATGTAGACTAGTGGGGTTTTATTATAGAAACAATTGACTGTTCTGTGGCGCCTACTTGTCCGCGGCATCCTCGATAAATGATAAAAACAAGTGGACAAGTGGTCGCTTCGCGGGTTTGTTAAAACTTATAAATGCATGGAATCCTAGATTCAAAGCTTAATCCCGGTATTTCGGATAAATATAAGAATATGTAACATCGGAAAATAACGGGTAACGGTTTTATGGAAAATACCGGTGCGTATGATCGTTAGAGTATGATCATTAGGATTAGAGTTTAGTTTCGGTGACCCGGGAAGTACGGATACGTAAGACGGAAATAAGGACTATGTTGCAGTATTATTAAGATATATAAATACTTACAATTGTCGAGCTAGAGTCTAATTCCGGTATCTCGAGGAATATAAATTTAAAGAAAAGAAAATAATGTCTAGTTTCGGTTTGGTTAGAGTATATACACCGTATAGTTACAGAGGCTGGATACTAAGCCCCAGCTACGGAAACTTAAAAACGCGTGATGGCAGGATCAAAGGTTAGGTCGCGAACTATAGTTAATTAGGGGCCTGTGAATCGTGTGCGCGTGCAAGGCAAGTGTTCGCAATCCTTAGGTATAAAGTGAGGTACATAAAGTGAAACTACGATGCACTGGAATGGATATAATCGGCGGCAGATGGGTAAGTCATGTCATCCTCTTTCCGTTTTGAGATTATAACGATATATAAAGGTGGCGCACGATTAAGAAGAATGGTCTCGGGTTCGACACCCCAGACAGAGACGGAAGGAGCGCCGACAGTGAAAGTTAACCCCTGTACCGTAAACTTTAAATATACTTTTATCCACAGGTGTTTGTTTGCATGCCGAATCCGTACTGACCATTATTATGGCGAATTATATAGGGCGAATTAATTTGCCCAAATTAACCCTTCTCTGCATGTGTGTGAACTTCCAGGGATCGGGCGGCCCGTGTGCTTGACGCCGAACTTATTTATTTACTTCTATTTATTTATTTAATTGATTGAGTGATTGAATAATTAATTAATTAATTAGGTATTTATTTGTCTATTCATATATATATATTTATTTATTTGTTTATTTATTTATTTTCATTCAGTCATTCATTCATTTATTTATTCACCTATTTATAAATTATTTATTTATCTATTTATTTATTTAATTAATTGATTGATTGATTGATAAGTTAATTAATTATATATTTATTTATTCATTTATTTGTTTGATTGACTGATTTATTAATTAATTAATAATATATTTATTTATTTATTCATTTGTTTAATTACTTATTAATTTATTAATTGCTTAATTTATTAATTGATTAATTTTATTAATTTATTTATTTATTTATTTATCAACTTATTTATTTATATATTTATTTATTTACGTACTCATACGTCTGTGCATCGTCGGGGGGGGGGGGGATAGTCAGATCAGCATCATCATCATCATCATCATTAGCAGTGTCCCAGTTATATATAGACAGGAGGCGTTTCGATAGCATGATCATCATCACCATCATTAGCAGTGTCCCAGTTGTATATCGTCAGGAGACGTTTCAATAGTATCATCATCATCATCTTCATTAGCGGTGTCCCAGTTATATAGTC